>JAJGOT010000002.1:4635000-4671947 GCA_022457155.1 Cladopsammia gracilis
GGGGGCAAAGAATATTTCAAGTCAATGTCGTCCACAACGTAAGTTATATTTAAGCTTTGTTCAATCAACCTGTATAATGACTATGAGTTTCTTGTTCTTATGTTGTGCACTTTTTCGAGGTGTTGTTTGCGAATCATGGAATAGGACGCCAGAGAGGTTCAGCGTTGAAAAAGGCATTTACTGATCACTAGAATTACGCACCTAAATAAACCAAGTTTTCATTGAATATAGCTTAAGTTTACATGTACATGTATCAGTAAAGCTTTAAGAAAGGAAGAGACTTACATGTATATAGCGCACATATCATTTGTCTCATTTGTCTCATTACATACACTTTGACGCTAGTAGCTTGACACATAGTAGTTTGACACATTACGCTAGTAGCTCCTTCTGTTAGCACTGTTTAGACTGCTTTCAGACTGTTTTCAGATGAACGTTGAGGGACTTGTTATTGTGACCTGTCACTGTTCACTGTAAAATAACCCTGCTCTCTTGAGTTATTTCACAAACTGCACATTAAGGGTATACAAGGGCGCGATCCATTCAACCAAAATTTCCGGAAATTTCGGTCGAAACCTCAATGGATTGGTTTGGTCCAACCGGAAAAGTTTCGCCTCAAAAGGTGGACCTCTTTTCCCGGTCGGATCGGTCAGAGATTGTGGTTGAATGGATCGTGCCCCAAGACACTGTGGGAGCATATACAGTATGTGGACCCTGGTCCGGCACTAAACAACATAATTTCGTATATCTTACTTGAATCGACGCTTTATGAGCTAAAATTTTGTCTGGAGATAGCTTTTATGGTTCTCTATTACAGTCTGTACATCTCAACCTTAAAACTCCCTTCAAATACTTTTCTTGTAAATTGAAAAATAGTGGTCTTGCTCGCAGGCCCTTGGACCGGCATTGTGGCTCCAGGCCCGGCACTCGTATAAGGACACAAAAAGTACATGTAACCCTTAATGCCGATAATTTTGCAAGAGTTGACAAGAGAAAGTGTTTTGTAATAGTATTTTACTGATTTGTATTATTTCTGATATATTTAAGCTGAATTTTCTTGGGAAGGCATTCTGAAAATTTTGCGGGCACTCAAGACATACACGAATCAGTCAAAACAGTCCATTTCTGAGTGAAGCCGTTTTTCCCGCTCTTTTCTTGTAGTAACCTTTTCAGGGGTTTCGACAAAATGCTGACTCCCAATCTGCCGACCCCCTACTGACCCCCCACTGACCCCCCAACTGACCCCCTATAAAATTAACAGGGTATATCAGAAATAATACTTACTAGAAATATGTGTCTCGCAGAACCTCGCGAAGCTTGGGGGAGGGTGCACCACCTGTCGAAACTTTGGTGGCGTCTCGATTTGCGTATGAGGCTTTTCGTCGTTCCACTTTGTTTTCTTTGAAACCAAAAATATTAATGTTGGTAGAAGGTCCTTTCGAGGGTTCGCTTACCGTTTATCGTCTGCCATCTTTGTTTACACGATGCTCCTTTAGGCTTACATGAAGTAGTAACCTGCGCCGTTGTCAGCGGTCCCGATTCCTCTGTTGCCAGGCAACTGCAGGACACCAACACAATAAAAAAAATTATATTTTTATGGATTTCAATTTCTCTCCTCTGCAGAGGCTCCCACCAGTATTCGAAAAGGAAAAAAGGAAATGTGAAAAAAAAGTGAGCGCGCGGGGACATGCTTTCTTTTCCCTCTCCCCAGCCTCCTACTGGCAGAAAGAGGCCTCTGCGGAGGAGCCGGAGGATTTCAATAAAAGGCCAAGTTTGAATTCGAAGTCTTGTCACGACGAACATTTTGGCAAAGTTGTAAATGAAATATCATAACCTACCTGATAACACGATAAAATTTATACAAACAGTGAAAATCGTCGTGAAGCAGAAACAGAAATGTCTTTTGAGAATGAGATTGGCTGTGGGTTAAACGACTAGCTGGAAAAGCTTCACGGGATTGATAAAAGGGAAAGCAGATGTTTCCGTTTCCGTTTCTCTTCCTTTTTTCTTTTTCTTGCTAAAAGATAAAACTGTATAAGCAGCCTATACATTTTTTTTTTCAAGGAATGAGGAGGAGGGGGTGGGGAGAAGGGTTGGGGGGGAGGGGGGGAGCACGGAGCTTAAAAAGAGGTGCATCTGGAAAGCGGTCTGTCGTACAAGTTTACTCGTCCCGTCCACCATTTTGTTTTTATCACGGGTTCGCATCGTGGATTATTCAGCAGGGATGTAGCTACCTCTACGCACGTACGCACGTGTGTACCTGAAAAAGTCGTAGAAAAAGAAAGATTTGGGACTTGAGGGTAGGGGGAGGTGGTAGGGGGAGTGTTTGAAAACAGTGATTGTGCGTACATGTACCTCTGAAAAAGTCCTGGCTACGCCTACTACGTTTTGTCGAAACCCCCTTTGGAGCAATACATGTATATTAGAGATTGTTATACAGCCTAAAGCATTAATAAAATATCATTTTCGACAAAATAACAACAATATTTTATTCATTATTTAGAGTTAATAATTATATTTTACCTCCAGGTTAACTTTAGGCAAAAAATTGTCAATAAGCAGATTTAAATTTCCCAAGTGACATTTGTGCCGGACCAGGGGCCACCAAGCGAGAGTTGTTGACATTTTTCAAAAGACGATAAAACGAAACATTCAAACGCTACAGCGAATTCATTTTCATCAATAGAAAACTTATTCTTTCAGACTTTATTCGACCAAAAAAAGTAGGTTTACTATTGCGTTTTAACTATTTACTAGCGTAATAAATATAGCTATGCTGTTTATGGACCCTTGAAATGGTGAGCATGAAAAAAGCCAAACAGGCGTACCTGTCAACAAACTGGAATTTTGCGCCTTGGGCAAAAGCAGGAAAGCCAAAAATAGCTCGTGTTAAAGAAGACTAATCGATAAATCATAGAATACTTTTATTTTTCGTCATATTTTTATTTACCGAAGAAAAATTACATCATGTTCGTGCAAGTGCCGGTCCAAGGTCCTGCCGTTCCAGGGTCCTGCCGTTCCAGGGTCCACATACTGTACTTATGTGTTGTTGTATTTATAGGCATATTGGAATGTATGAAAATCTGCATACATGTCAGTTCAGGGTTTGATGATAGGGAGTACTGAGTATTGGGATATTCTTCTATGTCGATGACTGTTAGTGCACCATTTTGTGAAGTGGAACATGTGAAGTGCAGGTGCAAGGATTTTATATTTGCCTGTAAAGTTTGGAGAAGCTTAATTGTAATTTGGTAAGCAAAACTGCAAGGAAAACAGAGAATTCATGGATATGTAGTCTATTTAGGTTTCAAGTTACCCTTTTGACATAAACAAAATCGGTGCACTTTTTTTCTGACAACTATAACAAACTTAAGGTGGCTCGACTGGGTTTTTTGGTGACACAACATCCCAACTTTGAACGGCTGATACTTCACTGTGTGAGCTCGGTCAGGCAAGCTGCTGCATACATACAATGTACTAGAGGTGAAATGAACTTTCCAAAAAGAGTAGATTTGATTGACATCATTGTTACCATAACAACAATCTGATGATGTCATGGTTTTTGCATATTATTAGTAATTTTCTCAACATCTACATGTAGACCTAAACTTTCAAAATAACTGTACGCCGCTTAACTCATTGTCTTCGGGCCCTTTAAATTTCGTACGAATTCGTACAATGGCAAAAAACATTCGCAAAAAATTTTGTTACTTCTGATTGCCTCCAAATTTGGCCCACAGGAAGTTTATAGATTTAGCCAATTATGTGCCTAGTTGCAGCCCCCATCATGTTTTGAACTTCACGCAACAATTTTTCAAAAACTAAAAAAATGTCGGTCCGATGGGGGAAGTATTTGTGACAGCTTTTGCAAAGAATGAAAGCTTGTATCGACGAATTTCAACCAAATACAAGTCAAGCAAATTATTTTGAAGGATTTTGGAGGATAATAAGCTAAACAAACGCGAAAATCGATGTAAGAAAACAGTAAGAATCTTTACCTCAAATTCGCCGAGTAGGCCATAGTCTGGCACGCATTCTGTTGAAACGCAGTGAAATCCATCTCGCTGAGCTTTTTGCCTTCAAAGCCTTGCTTATTTTGATGACTTCTATCAGTGAATTCATGTTTGGTTGTTTTTAACTCGATATTTCACTTGAGAAACTAAAAAATGAAGCGGCTTTCGAAAGTAAATATCGGGCCACGAGGTGACGTTCAAACCTCAAATTTCACTATGCTAATTAGCTCTGACCTTATTTGCATAATCTGAAAACGTCACAAAATAAATTTGTAGAAAATTGCTAGTCGCTCTATATTTTCGACCGATATTCGGGCTTTTTTGCTTAGATATTGAAGAAAAAATTATTTCTAAGGTATTACTTGAAATAGACAACTTTCCCAGGAAAATTACACTATTTAAAAAAAAATTTAAATAGTTATGCAGAAATATTCCTTGTTTATTTTTTTTTGGTGGAATATTATGGGTTTCCTGAGACCGAAATATCTTTTTTCTGAAAGTTTAATTTTTGCCCTTTCCAATGAGGTATAGCTTTATATGGAACTGTAAACAACAGCAGAGATATAATGTTTTAAAGTTGCATGGTCAAAAATACTTAAAATAAACTCTGAAGACAATGAGTTCAAGTCTAGATATACAGTGTAGGTCTTCTTTTGATAGTACAATGGCAATTAACGTAAGGCTGCGGCCGCACACGTGTAACACGTTTAAATGTGGGTTTGTGTGGAAGGAATATCAAACTTGTTGATTCAAAAGTGCACAAAAATAATTATGTAAAATGTAGACAAAAGAGAAGGTCATGAAATAAACCAGATGTCAACAAATAATAATACGGCAATGAAACTTTGGAAGACGAATGCAAAAGTCCCCTATACTTCAAATGTCATTTCGCCCCTTCGAAATGATTCAGTGCACTTCAAATTTACAGAGATAGTGTTTTACGTGTTAAACTTTAGATCAAAAGATTTCATTGACTAGTTTTTAAATAAATGCTTCCCTGACAAAAGTGTTACTCTTTTTAGTAAAATAAGCATATTTTAGACACAATGAAACCTTCAGGGAATGTACATGTACATGTAGTTATATGGCACATGAATAATACATGTATAATTATGGTAAAAATATTGTTTCTGTTTGTCAGGAAAATACTGGCATAGATGAATTAACAGCGAGTTGAGCCACCTTACTGCGGATTCAGGTTGAGCGTTTAACGGTCTTTTTTTGTCGCGTTCGTTGTCACGGTTGATTGATTGCGTTGCGAGGCAAAATGACAGCCGTTGCTAGGCGGGAATGACGACGTTCTGTCTGGGAAAAAAGCATGTTGTCGCTCGTCTAGCGATTTCTTTTCTAGAAGAGTCATTCGCGTCTTGGATTACCAGTATCATGGCGATTGAAATCAAGATAGAATACTCCTACTATTCTACAAAAAGAATAACTCTAGTATTTTTTTTTGAGGAAGACCTGATAAGCCTAGAATACAGCGCGTTTGTAGAAAGAAAGAACGTCGTCATTCCCGCCTAGCAACGGCTGTCATTTTGCCTCGCAACGCAATCAACCAACCGTTACAACGAACGCGACAACTCAGACCGTTAAACGCTCAACCTGAATCTGCAGTAAAAGGGCTAAATTTGTTTTCTGCTACATGTACATGCCTTTTCCTACTGTCTGACTTTGATTGTTATATTTAGCTTCACAATATTATTGGTAAACATGAAGTTCAGTAAGAATTTTACGCACAAATTTTGTGTGACTAATGCACTGGCACTTGGGGCTGCTTGTTTATGTAAAGTGACCTATTTTGGTTTTGTTCGCTTTACTCCATTTAAAATTTTTCCATAGCCATTCACAGCCAGCCATTCGAAATTTTTGTTCTGTTTCAGCTGTTCAAAATAATTCTTTAGCTGTTCAAATGAAATTGGATCTGTTAGCAGATCTTGTTGCCTAGCACATGACCAAAATCTACCATGAAGAAACTGTTCTTTCTTGTTGCACCTTTCTTGATGTAGTGCGAAAGTTATTTTACTGTTACATGTAGAAGAACTAGTTGTTGAAGCTGTATTTTTGTAATGGATGAATGTTGTACATTGTAGAAGTGACGATTTGTTTGTCCGATTTAGTGCACAGATGAGAAATTGTCATAAAGGTGGGCAGACATGAGGGGTCATGTACAGCTGTACGTAGCAGCAACAAAAGTTTGTGTACACAGTTTGTAGTACACACTGAGGGACATGTAGCAGGGATGTGTAGTGGTGACATGTACAGCAGGGACAAAATCATAGCGTTTGCACACACATGAAAATGTTGTGGGACGTGTCGCTACAACATGTTCCTGAGACATGTTTCCGCAACATTTTCATGTGCATGCAAGCGCTATAATTTTGCCCCTGCTACATGTCCCCGCTGCATGTCTCTCCTACAGTTCCCTCAGTGCATACTACACAAATTTTTGTTGCTGCTGCATGTCGCTGCGACATGTCCTTGGTAGTGACCCTTTCATGTCTGCTCACTTTAAATCAGACCGTTCCATTCTAAAGATGTATTATGTACCTTTGAGCATTTGTGACTTCGAATAATATTCCATCAATTCAATTGAAGTACAGTAAAGACTGAATTATGGCTAACAGTAAGCAATCAAGAGTCAGAAATTACAGTGTATCTGCCACTAGAATTCAATTTTTGCTGGCGAGTCTATCAAGAAAGCGTTGAAGCTACAAAATGTAGCCGAGATGCCAGCTGACAAGTTGACAGTATTCTTGTTGTTGTTACACTTCACTGAGTTTGATGGATCACACATGCGCATTAGAGCCCGATTGCAAATTTGACGAGTACAAAACTGCATTTGTGTACTTGGGTGCCGCCGCCCAAGTAATAACCCAAGTATTAAAATAAATAAGAAGTTATTGATGTACATGTATTAAACTTAACAGTAAAAATGACAAAATACGCTTATAGTTATTTTATTCATTAATACAGGTGCAGAAACAGTCACAGCACTGGAACATTGCTTCTTTCCTTTGGATGTGCTGCTAGTACATGAGAGGTGAGCATGTTTGTTTGTTTCCCTGTATCTGTATAATAATTATTTTTATGTAGATTTTGTAGTTCAATTTTATCCTTGGTTCAATTTTGATTTTCCTTTGTTTGATGTTCATTATCATATATTAGCATAGAAAAGAACACTGGAAAATCAAAATTAAACCAAGAATAAAATTGAACTTCAACAATGTAACAAATGTCACACAATCACAACTGGCAACCAGTAATGAAAATCGATAGCTTGTAATATTTGCAATTGGTACATGTATTCAATATTTTGTTCTGTGCCCCTTTGAAGAAATAATGGCATCAATCCTATTTTTCATGCTCTCGATAGTGCGATCAATAAAATCCACCGGTAGTCTATCTTATGTCCTTAAGACTTTGTCACGAAATTGTTCAAATGTCTCTGATGTTATGTTCTCGGAAATCGCTTTCTCCTCAAGCTCGCACATCAAGACATGGAAAATTGATTCAATAAACTCAAATAGGGCACGCGCACTTGTGAACCGTTAATTTCACCAAAACTGAAAGCACCGGCAAAAAACGTCAAATAGCGGGGAAAGTTCTCACTAGAAGGCCAGGTATTAACACAGACAAGGAATATGCAGTTTTAAGGCAAACAACATGCGAAAAAAGACATTTATGTTTTGACCTCAAAACTAGACAATTACAATTGTAAGGACAAAAGTGTTGGGACGAATTTGCATTAACGATGTTTCCCTACGCGCGCGACATACACTGTAAACACGGTACGCGCAAATGATGAGTGTCAGTTTTCCGATCCCTACCCCCCTTACAATGTTGAGCCCGTGTCATAAAAATGATTTGTGAATTTCAACATTGTCTCGGGGGAGGGGTGGGGTTTGTAATATGGGCTTTAAACTAAAAATATGGCTTCATTGGTCAGTCACACTAAATTACATGTAGTAGTTAATACATGTAGGAGGACTTTGTAACATTTGTCCGAAGAACTTTTGTCCTTCATTGTATGAGAATGTATAATTCGAAACGGAACTGTTTTCTTCTTCATTTGCTGCTTCTTAATGGAGTTACATGTAGCAACCAGGTATGGCAATTAATGACTGATGAACGATTTCTTTTGAATTTTGGAGAAAATTTATTGTGTTTTGGGAATCGATGGGTAATAAAAAGGTATATGTCGACACGGATAAGGGTTATTTTGCACATTTGTCTCAATGAGGAATGTGCGCGCATGGATTGTCAGTCATTGTTTGTCTTCATGTTTACAATGGCATCTGATTATTTAGCTACGCAGAGAATTACAATGTATTTATGTAATAACTTACAGTCAACAAGATAAGGCAAAATTTCCTATGCAAGAGAGCTTTGCTAAAACCATACCAGAAGCGTGGCAGTGTTTTATTTATCGTGGATAATCTGAATTTTTAGCTCTTTCATCACAGTACTCACTTAGCAACATAGCTAAAGTGATTTGTGACAATCTTTTAACACTTTACAGCGGAATCTAGTGAGTACTGTTGGAATCACTGCACAGGGCTACTCATATCCACAAATTTATGGCAAATCCATTAGATATTTTCTAACACAATATGGTTTCATGGTTTTCATACTGAAATAATTCATAAACACTGAGAATGGAGGGTTTTTGTCGCTGAGTACTGTGCGGACGGGTTTACTTGGTGGTTCAGTTCCGGTTGACTACACAAACAAATTTACATAGACTTATGTCAGATTACTGAGAGGCGTTTCCTAAAATGAATCAAGCAACGAAACACTGCCACGCTTCTGGTACGGCTTTAGCAAAGCTCTCTCGCATAGGAAATTTTGCCTTATCTGTCCGACTGTAACTTATGATATAAATATAAAATTCTCTGCGTAGCTAAATTATCAGATGCCATTGTAAACACGAAGACAAACAACGACTGACAATCCACGCGCGCACATTAATTTGCAAAATAACCCTTATCCGTGTCGACGTACTGTATATGCTTTTATTACCCATCGATTCCCAAAACGCAATAATTTTCTCCAAAATTCAAAAGAAATCGTTCATCAGTCATTAATTGCCATACCTGGTTGCTAACTCCCATCAAAAAGCGGCAATGAAGTAGAAAACGCTTCCGTTTCGAATTATACATGTAGATTCTCGTACAATCAAGGACAAAAGTTCTTGGGACAAATGTTACAAAGTGCTCCTATTAACTACTAATTTAGTGTGACTGACCAATGAAGCCATGTTTTCAGTTTAAAGCCCATCTTACCAACCCCACCCCTCCCCCAGAGACAATGTTAAAATTCACAAATCATTTTTATGACATGGGCTCAACATTATAAGGGGGTAGGGATCGGGAAACGGACGCTTATCGTTTGCCTACCGTGTTTCTGTCGCGCGCGTAGGGAAACATCGTAAATGCAAATTCGCCCCAACACTTTTGTCCGTGATTGTAGTTAGACATTATGACCCCATATCATGGTGCAAAAAGTTACTGACTGAGAACCATTTGATTCTTTAATGAACAGCACCCAAAACCAGGAAGGGATACATTGTACACATGTATTAAACCCAAATCACCAGTATGGGAATCATGTAGAGACAAATGGGTCAACAGCTATTGCATGGTAGAAATACTCACTATGAAAGGCACTGAACCGAACCACAGCACAGAGAAATTTGTGGTCATTTCTTCAAAAATCATTTCTAAATAAAAAAATTGGTATTTTATGTTTGAGAATGTTCAGTATAATGGCTGCGTTTAAAGTGAATTTCCTTCACTTTACAGATGTAGTTTGAAGGCTTGTCTGAAGTTTCGGTTAGCAAAATACAATAGAAATTAATTAAATCGAATGCCTTTCAAAAGACATGTTATGGATGTTTGTGCAAAAATTTTCTGTAGCACAGATTTTTTTTTTTAAAGTTTTACCACAGCTACATTATTAATCAACCTTAAAAATTGTCAGAAATGCAAAAAAAAAAAATTATTTTGAGATCACCTACCCTGTACTTTGTTTTGGAGATAAAATGCATAGAAAGAACTCAGATTTTAACAAATTGACACCCAATTAATTTTTTTTTACTCACATGGCCACAATGGCTGTTACAGGATATGACTACCATAGTTTAAAAATACTGAAAAATAATAGAAAAAAACAAATAGAGAAAATCCAACCTTCCACAACAAAGGCACTTTGATAAAACCAAAAGTGGTATCAATAAAAGCTGTACATGTAGCAATAAAAGTCAGGCTGTGTACATGTACATTTACATCACAAGTTGCAATACATGTACCTTTGTTTCAGTGGAGTTAACATCTCCTATTGTTGTTGAATTTAGCTTGATTTTAATTCCAGCTCATTTTCTTAAGTAAAGTAGACAAAGACATGAGTTTGCAAACTTTAAAAGACCTCCTAAGGGCCTGTTTTAACGTTTTACAAAGCCACTTTTTCAATTTGAATTCGAAGGTACACATACAACCTACATACAAATATTTACAAACAGGCAACTGCAACCAGATCAAATTTGTTAATTATAAGGTCAGTGGCATGACACCTGAATCACACAAAGATATTTTCACACAACAACAAATTATGGACAATTTGATCTCCAGAAAACTGACTCACAGAAACAGATTATTTAATAATCAGTTGTCATTGAATCCTGTTCCTTTCAACTTTGACAAGACAAACATATATGTAAGTAGTTTGCGACCAACCGGGTAGCTTCGCAGACGAAACCATTTTCCTTGACAACATTATTTTCAGTAAGAACAGCTACATGTACAACATAGACTTTATTAGACATAATAGTAATGAGGGTAAGCATTATTATTTTTATGGCATTTCTGGTAGTTATTCCCTGGTAAATAATATTATTGTCACATTTATTTAGGTATATACTGCAATATTTTTGCATTAATATTTGCTGCTGTACAGGGCTTTGAATTGGAGTTATAATTTCTGGGATTATAAGCTACATATTCTGCATCCGAGCTCAGGCAAAGCTGACAAGCACTTTTGTTTATGAAACAAAATGAGCATGTGTGGCAGTTATTCTAAGAATTTTCAGCCTTAAAAGGGGAGTGTTGATGATAATTATGAACTCTGGCGATCTGAGGAGGGGAAGAAAATAGGCCCATCTTCCCTGCCTTCTTTGGGTCGGCGGCATGCATATCACTTAAGCCCCCCATATGCATTGTAAGGAATTGTTAGAATACACTGTAGCTGCTGCAATTGAAAAAAGTAATGACACAAAGTTTTTCATACATGTAGACAGGTGCACCCAAGAATACAACAGAGTCACTTGAAGTACATTGTACTGTAAGAATTTTGACTTTCCTTTCAGTTAATAATAATGTGTAACATACATGTACAGTAAGTACATGTACAATGAAATGAGTGACCTGACTATGTGTAGCAGAGAATATTACATGCACATACACTGTACTCTTCTGTAATATTCCTGAATTGAAGGGCTGAGAGCATAACCAGCCTATGTGACTTTTTATTATTATTTTTTTCTTTTTTCTTGCTCAGATTTGCTCATTTTTGGCAGTGAACTACAAATTAGTTGCCATACATTGTTCAGAATTTCTTTCTGTTGTTTTTTTTTCCCGTCGTTTTTGAGAAATTCTGTATGCAAAAACAAAAAAATCAAAGGCTTCTATTGTAACGCAATATTGCGGTAAGCTTCTGTTTTCACACTGACACGGTTCGATATTTTTTTAAAGTAAAACGTAAATCACTTTCATAATGTCCAGTTCAGAAAAAAAAGGATGCTAAGCGCGAATCGAACCCGGAGCCGTCTGAGCGCAGATCCTGGAGCCAAACCACTAGACTACTGAGGAACATATGCTTAGCGCACACTAAGTTTTATTATTTAAAGGTACATACGCATTAAAACGTGGCCAGCAAGAACTGACTTCGAGCTACCTAAGCTGTATTTCAAGTGCCCGACCACGCACCGCGGACCCATCTGCCACTGTCGCAAAGCATGTCGGGAAATCCTACAACAAAACTGAACTGGAGTTCTGTGACAAAATTGTCATGATTTCCGGTTCCGTGACAATTACGTCACTACATCATGCTTCACTGAGTGCGTGCATGCTTTCCGGTTTTCGAGCGATGAGAGTTTTAGAGTTGTGGAATGAAAATTGTAAGCGAACGCCTCGCAGTTTGTTGTGTTGATAAAGTTTACGTTTGGAACCCTGTATTAAAGACTTGAGTCTTTCACATTTGGCGTCAGAAGTGGGATGATTTTTGTCGAGGATTAAATGTCAGTAGACAAAGCGGCGAGGCAGAAGGATTTCAAATTTTCGTGAATGTAAACATGGAAACTCGCAGTGGAAAAGTTCAGGAAACATCTCTTGCCGAGAAACCACAAGACGTGATAAGCATCTTCCAGATGATGATGGAAAACGATCGTCAGCGTAGAGAAGAAGAAAGAAAACAAAGAGAAGAAGAAAGAAAGCAGAGAGAAGAAGCGGAACAACAACGGGGAGAGGAGGAACGAGAAAGATTAGAAGAAGACAGACGAAGACGTGACGAGGAAGCCACGAGACAACAACAGCAGTTTTTGCAAATCATGAAAGCGTTCACCGAGAAACAAACTCAACAGGAGGAGCAATGGTGAATTGATGAAGAGCGACGTGAAAGAGCTGCCGAAGAGGAGAGAAGAATCAGCGAAGAGAGAAGGCAGAGAAAAGAAGAAGAGAGGCAAATTTGGAATGCACAAGCCGAGAAAGAAAGACAGATGTTTTTGAAAGGTCTCCAAGATGGCGGCAGTAATTTTGGCAGCAAGACAAGTGCAAAAGTTGTAAGGAACACAGTTAAGGAACCGACGATGCAGAAACTGTCAGAAAGTGACAATATCGAAAAATTACCTGACGACCTTCGAGCGCGTAGCCATGGCATTTAAATGGCCAAGTGAGATATGGAGTTTGAAGTTTGTACCATACCTGACAGGAAAAGCACAAGCGGCCTTCGCAACCATGGATAAAGATCAGACGCACCGCTATGAATTTGTGAAGACAGCCATCTTGAAACGGTACAATATTAACGAAGAAACGTATAGACAGAGATTTTGTGCAGCAAAGAAAAGAGCCTCAGGAGAGCTATGTGGAATTGGAAGTTCGACTTCGGGACACTTTTGACAAGTGGACAAAGCCCAAAGAACACACATCTGAGGAGTTGGCTGTTCTCATGTTATGGAACAACTGATAGAAGATATGCCACAAGAAGCCCAGTTGCGGGTGCGTGAAAGGAAACCTAAGACTGCGCAAGAGGCAGGGGAAATGGCGGATGATTATTATCTTGCTAGAAAGGCAACAACTACAGGAGACAAGAGAAGATGTTACAAGTGCGACCGGACAGGACATCTGGCTGCAGAATGTAAAGTTATTAATTATGGCAATGGCAAGGACACTGACGAAAACAGCAAAAGTGTCCAAAATGCAAGACAAGGAAACAGCACCGCGACAGCTCCACGAAACCAAACCTGAAATACAAGGCAGGAAGGTAGCACCAGAACCACCCCGCGAGGCCAAACATGGAAACAAGATGAACTGCGATGCTATAAATGTAACCGTCTGGGACATATTGCTATGAACTGTACAAATAGTACCAACAGGCCTGGAAATGCACTCCCGAGAAGTTACTTTGTTGATGACAAGAAGATAGAAATTTTGTACATGCAAGAGTGGGAAAAGGAGGCGCACATCTATCACCTAGGAGCGCGGGACGGGGAAGGAGAACATTGTTGTTCAGGTTTTGTTGAGGGTCAGGCAGTGGAGATGGTGTTAGACACGGAAGCATCATGCACTTTGGTACACCAGGATTTGGTACCGCCCGAGAAGGTTGAGGCAAGTCAAACACTTCAAGTACAGTGTGCTCATGGCAACATCTCAGAATATACCCCACAGCTCAGTTGGAGATCACCATTAATGGTACTGCATACAAAATAAGGGCTGGAGTGTCACCGACTCTTCCGAGATATGTTCTCTTGGGACGTGATGTCGGAAACCTTGTAGGGCTAGCTGTGAGAGAGGCAAATGCATTCTCAGTGCTCACCTGACTTCAGAAAAGAAAACAAGAGAGAGAAGATGCTACTATGCTGGCCAGACAAATTTCTGGGGGAGCCAAACCCAAAGCCGTAGAGGAAATAGAGCGAACTGTCAATGGAACTGGCGAAGAGAAAGACAGTAATGCAATAGAGTTCTGTAACCTTGAGGATAGCCTTTTTGAAGGAGGAACCAAGAAGAGGAAGACAAAAGAAGGACAAATGTACTGCCAAAAAAGATTTGCAACAAAGAACCTGCAAAGAAGCAGATACAGTTTCAATTTCGGAAACTGCAAAACAAGGGAGTCTACAGAACGAGCGGCAAGAAGGTCCAGAAAGATTGCAGCAAGATGTTGGCGAACTTGCACCAGCGTTGAACGAGTCAAGTTCAGGAGAACCCGAAACCGAGGATGTCGAAGCCACAAATATGAGTCCAGAAAAACTACGGGAGTTACAGCAAACGGACCCAACACTGGAAAATGTCTGCAAATTGGCAGAAACCGAAACAGTGACAAGAAACGGAAACGTAAGGTTCGTTGTTAGAGAGGGGTTGTTGTATCGTCAGTGGAAGTTGTTGGATAGTGGTGAAGAGGACGTTGTTGATCAGCTGGTGTTACCAGTACGGTGTCGTCGCACAGTGTTAGAGGTGGCTCACAACATACCTATGGCCGGACACCTCGGAAAGAAGTTTTGTTCAACGGTTCTACTGGCCCAGCATGTTTCATGACGTCTCCGAGTATTGCAAGTCCTGTGACCTCTGCCAGAAGTCTGCAGGAAAGAAGTTAGCTAAAAAGGCCAAGATGATACCACTCCCCATTGTCGATGTGCCATTCAAGCGGATAGCGATGGACATTGTTGGACCATTGGACCGGTCTGAATCAGGATGCCGTTTCATCCCAGAGGCCGTGGCTTTGAAAAGCACTAAAGCAGAGGTGATAGCCAAGGAACTGATGAAGCTATTCTCCAGAGTGGGCGTACCGGAGGAGATACTAACGGATCAGGGCAGTAACTTTACTTCGCAGTTGCTAAAGGAGGTTTAACGCATGCTGAAGGTGCAACCGATAAGGACAAGTCCCTATCATCCCCAAACAGATGGACTTTGTGAGCATTTTAACCAGACTCTTGTGAGCATGCTGAAGAAGTTTGCGAAGCAAGATCCGAAGAATTGGGACAAGCTCCTGCCATATCTGCCGTTTGCATACCGAGAGGTACCGCAAGAATCGACTGGGTTCTCACCCTTTGAACTGTTGTATGGTAGACAGGTCCGCGGACCATTGGACATCGTAAGAGAAACATGGGAAGCTGACCAAAGGAGTTCAGAAGACATCATCTCCTATGTCTTACGAATGCGAGAGCACCTGGAAGAAATGGCAGAAGAAGCTCAAACGAACCTGGCAGCCGCACAGCGAAGACAGAAGACTTGGTACGACCGCAGTTCACGATCTCGAGAGTTCAGCCCAGGTGACAACATGCTATTTCTCCTGCTGACCAGCACCCATAAGCTTCATGCTGAGTGGGCCGGCCCCTACACAGTCAGACGGAGGGTAGGAGCAGTAAATTATGAAGTGTACATGCCAGACAAGAGGAAGAAAGTAAGGATCCTCCATGTCAACATGCTAAGAGGATGGTACCACGCAAAAGAGACTAGCTACTTTACCAATGAACAAGAAGAAGAAACTTCAGACAGTGATGAAGGAATCCCACAGTTGTTGCCAGATACATCGAAAGGAACATGGCAGGATGTTGTAATGGGCAATGATCTAGACGAAATGCAGCGTCAAGACTTGACGAATCTACTAACCGAGTTCAGTGATGTACTTGGTGATGATCCAGGTAAAACACAAGTAATCAGCCATTGCATTGACACTGGGACAGCACCACCTGTACGACAGCGGCCTTACAGACTCTCTTACACCAAAGGCGAGACAGTACGAAAGGAGCTACAGATGATGGAGGAAATGGGCGTCATCGTCCCATCGTCAAAGGAGTGGGCAGCCCCGATTGTCCTTGTACCTAAAAAGGATGGGAAGACAAGGTTTTGTGTAGATTATCGAGGCCTCAACAGAGTGGCAAGGTTTGATGCATATCCGATGGCACGAGTGGACGACATCATTGACAAACTTGGTAAAGCGAAGTACATATCAACCCTTGACCTGACAAGAGGATACTGGCAGGTACCCTTAGCAGAACATTCTAGAGCAAAAACAGCCTTTACCACGCCGTTCGGATTGTATGAGTTTGTGACCATGCCTTTTGGACTACATGGAGCAGCAGCGACCTTCCAGCGTATGATGGATCAGATACTCCGTGGAACAGAAGATTTTGCTGCTGCCCTCCTTGACAATCTGGTAATCTTCAGTACGACTTGGGAGGAACACATTGAGCATTTGAGGGAGATACTCGGGCGGCTGAGGGAAGCCTGTTTGACCGCTAAACCGAAGAAATGCCACTTAGCCATGAAAGAGACCACGTACCTGGATCATGTAGTAGGAAGTGGAGAAGTCAAACCAGAGCTGAACAAAGTCAAAGCTGTTAGAGAGTTTCCGAGACCAGTTACAAAGAAAGATGTGCGGTCTTTCTTGGGGCTAACTGGGTACTATCGCAAGTTTATTCCAAGTTATGCATCCATTGCAGTGCCTTTATCAGATAAGACAAAGAAATGTTGCCCACAAGTAGTGAACTGGACACCAGAGTGTGAAGAAGCGTTTCACCATCTGAAGGAGACCCTTTGCGTTCCCCCAGTGTTGACTAGTCCCGACTTCAAACAGCCTTTTATTATCCAGACGGATGCATCGGAGCGAGGTATCGGTGCCAAGTTAAGCCAGTTGGGAGGAGACCAGCAAGAGCATCCGGTGATGTTCCTGAGCAAAAAATTGTTACCACGAGAGCGTAACTATTCCACAGTAGAGAAGGAGTGTCTAGCAATTGTTTGGGCCATCCAGTCACTGCAAGTTTACCTCTATGGCCAAGAGTTTACTATCCAGTCAGACCACCATGCTTTACAATGGTTAGACAGGATGAAGGACAAAAATGCCAGACTGATGAGATGGAGCTTGACTTTACAAAGTTATAAGTTTACGGTGCAGCACAAGCCAGGCAAGGAGAATGTGAATGCGGATGCTCTGTCCAGAGCCTTTAAGCACGGATGTGTTAATGTATGACTTTGCGGAACTAGAGAACTGGAGACATGTTTTCATCGTCACAAACTTTATTTTGTAAACACTTTTGGAACTTTGTTGATATTAGTGATTTGATACTTCACGGAACTAAGTGGACATTGAACTATTTCCCTTTTCATATCCTT
The DNA here is from genome assembly GCA_022457155.1 of Cladopsammia gracilis. NCBI lineage: Eukaryota > Metazoa > Cnidaria > Anthozoa > Scleractinia > Dendrophylliidae > Cladopsammia > Cladopsammia gracilis. Next base: position 4,652,390 of record JAJGOT010000002.1, read on the forward strand.
TTTTGCTAGTAACTGCGGGTAGACTTTCATAGACTTTGTGAGGTTGTTTGTATCGACAAAAACAGTGCTATTTTTCTATTTAGAGAAGGGGGGAATGTGTGACAAAATTGTCATGATTTCCGGTTCCGTGACAATTACGTCACTACGTCATGCTTCACTGAGTGCGTGCATGGTTTCCGGTTTTCGAGCGATGAGAGTTTTAGAGTTGTGGAATGAAAATTGTAAGCGAACGCCTCGCAGTTTGTTGTGTTGATAAAGTTTACGTTTGGAACCCTGTATTAAAGACTTGAGTCTTTCACAAGTTCCCACCCAAAAATTATTGCAAAATAATATAAGTCTCAAACCACTTCGGATATCGGGCATTTTGACCACGACACTGGATGGGAAATGGCCCACAACTCTCAACGCAGCCCCTTTACTGATCCGAAGCGATTACAGACTTTCCCGCCGGCTCGTACTTGTTCACCAAGGTCCGTTTTTCACCTCGAGCGCTAAATGGCGCTTCAGACACAAGAAAGGACAAGAAACACGACTCGTTTCTTTGAGAGGTGCTAGAGACATAAGGATTTCCGGACTTAATGATGTTTCAATCACCGGCCGGGCCTCATACACATTGGCTTACACACATGCTACAGAGGCGATGTGTTGCTGTAGTGAGCTCACGACAGATAAGCAAGCCAGGTGTGCGTAAATAATGGTATTTTCGTTCAGGTTGTTAGCACTGGTCAGAAGTATTGCAGTCGCGTATTCTCACGGCCAAACTGCTTTCAACTGCTTTTTGAATGTACAGTCAAAGCACTGGAGGACCAGAACTCTGCTTTTTTCAGGTGAAATTAGTCAAATTCCTTAGGGTTAGTGCAAATTCGACAACAGTTTATGATATTATTTGTTGTACAATAAAATTAGGCAAATCTGAGCAAGAAAAAGTAAAAAAAGTCACATAGGCTGGTTATGCTCTCGGCCCTTCAATTGGCGGATATTATTATTACACTGTATGTAATATTATACTAAGGGATCATCAGCCTGGATCTCCCCTGGTACAATCAAAGCACCCCCCAGTTCTCAGACAGTTGGTAATTAACAAAGGAAAAAGAGCTGTGTGGAAATTAACAAACCTTTAACCATGGGCTACAGGAAAAGTGCATTTCGACTAAACAAAGTTTTATTTATCTCATTAGAAAACTTTCTCTGCTTACATTAAGTAGTCCTGTGTCTTTTTGGTCATTTCTCTCCATACATTTTGTAGACAAAGCTTTCAAAACACTGCATTATTTTGATTCATAGTGGTGCCAGCATTTGTAAAGTCTTGGTAACCAAACGGTTTTTATCGAATCTGAGACGTGAGCACGAAGCGCTCAGTGTTAACTCATAAAAATGATTGGGTGGGAAAAGGTTTCGCCGTTGCTAAGAGATCTGGGCTATTGGCCAATTGTTGGGCAGAAATTGAGGCAATGGAAAATAATTATTGTTTTTGAAATTCGTCTTCAGCTGCTGTAAGAGCAAAAAGTCATTTCTAGTTCCCTGCTAGTACTGCTAGTTATAAAACAAAAAAGATTGGGAAATGTCACCGGAAGATGTTTCTTCCCAGTTATTTTTTAAAGGACGGAATTAAAAATCCGCTGGGCTTCTTCTGCATCTAGGCGCGTTCTCTCATTTTCTTTGCCGCTTTGTTGCTTTCGGCTCTTTCATCCACACTGAAACACTCTATCAAAATCGCACAATCACTGTTCGAAAGTAAATGAGCTTGATAACAGACTTGGTAGTGTTTCCTCAAATTCCAATACAACAAATGGAAGCAAAGGTTAAAAAACATATTATTGTTCTTACCTCAAATTGTCCAACTTCTCCATAGAGTAATGGCCTTTTCGGTTTTTGTTTGCATACATGTACATGTACATGTAGTTCTGGTTTGTTTTCTAAATAAACAAACAAGTAAGATGTGAAAAGAAACATGATGGCAATGGTAGTGAGAATGACACAATACAACAGGGTTAATGAGCGACAACAGTGCCTCCGCACGTGTGTTTGACATTTTGATACATTTCTTTGCCATTCCCTGCAAAACAACAACATCAAATAATGAAATGGTCAGTTTTGTGGAAAAAGTGAACATACGATAGTTAATTTTCCTTCCTCTATTTAAAGTTAAAAGCCATCCATACAAATTCAGCTCCTGGACAATCCAGTCACAAAACATTAGACAAACTAAACAAAATGGAACAACTGGAGAAGTTTAAAATAGTTTAAAATACTTTTTTGAAGTGAGGTTTTCCTTGACATTGCCGTCATCATTGCGTAAACTCCATAAAGTATGTTTTGAAAATCAAAACAGCCTTTGCTCCGCATAGAAAACCGAAAAACTAGGTTTCCAGATTTCTCTCGCCAACTTAGTTGCAATTTAGACCCCCAAGACTGGCCACCCTTTACTTCCATATATGGAGATGGCATGGATGCGTCTTATGAGCTTCACACATTAGTTCGGATTTGTTTCCTACCCAGTGATTTTTATTAGTTAACACTGAGCGCTTGGCACCCATGCCTCGGCTTTGAAAAGAACTGCTTGGTTACCAAGACTTTATGAATGCTATTATGAGTTAGCATCTAGTGCTTAGCACCTGTGCCTCAAATTTAAAACAAAAAAGTTTACAAATTCTGCGCTATTTATGAATTGAATGCACTGTTTTCCAGGTAGAAACGACCAGAAAAGACACAGGACTTCTGAAATGTGAGTAATCTAAGTTTATTTCTGATAAATTAAACTTTATTTAGTCAAAATGCACCTTTCATATAGCCCATGCTTTAACCACAATGAATGCCAATCCAACACCTTTTTCCACAGCTAAAATACTGTACCCTTTATATTAGCGACAATTCTGAGATTGTCACAACCTTACAATTAATATCTGTATCAAGAACACTTAGATCAATTGAACTGTCATTCTCCACCAAAGGCATACGAGGGTATTATTATTATTAATTAATTAATTATTATTAGGGTATTATACGGGCAAAACTGGTCGGCCATTTGGGCACCACAGACTTAAAATTATTTTGTGATTCAATTTCTTAATTATTTTATTTGTTTTCATTTCCAAACTCACCAAAAGTCATTACTCACTTAACTTTCTAACCGAGCTCTATATTGCATTAATCATGTCATTCATCTAATATAGCTCCATTAGATGCTAACCGCACAAGCAGGTATGGAAGGGCAATGCAGACCATGCAGGGACTGAAACTAAATTTAACATTATTTTGGCGACCATCTTGCTTATTAGGACAGTATGTGTAGTTGGTATCAGGTCTATTAAAGTACAAGTATGTCAGCCTTTGTTGAAGTCTCATAAAAGATCTTATTGGTGCTGTGTGAAGTGCGAAGAAAGTGGGATGTAGTTTAAGCTCATTCTTGGATCATTCACAGTGGTAGAAACGTACATGTAAAATGTCAGCGAGTGCTAGAATCGTCATCATGACAAATAAACATGACGTCACAAGTTTCATTCGGGCAAATTAAGTTCAGCCCCCCTGACCAAATTTTTCCTGTGTACCACTGCATTGTACCACTGTATACTACTGATCTGTTTTCTCTTTACATGTACAGTTGTATGTGTCGTGTTGTGAACTTAACTATTTTTAAAATACATCACTTTTGTGCCCTGAATGCCCCACACTAATGTCCAAATTAACATACAGTGAATGTTAAGAGGGGAGCTTGGAAATGTACATGTATGTGTCAATGTTCCCTTAGGCTTTTTTTATTTTTCTCCTTAGTGAAAACGCGAATAGATCAATACCAGAGCAAAATGTATTTGTAAGCACCTGTTGTTTTCGTATTTTGTACTTTTCAGTCTTCCTACTCATATATGCCATTTTAAAGGGGCTGTCATCATTTTTAGTGTTATTTTAAAATGCTAAAAGACATTAATTTACATGTATATCAGTGGATCAGTGGAATCGCAAAAATACATGTAATGGTCCAGTTTTGTTTTAAAATGCTTTACAAGTATAATGAAACTATAAACAAGTGTCTGGCTACAGACGATCAGGATGGAAGTGGATTGCAACTTGAAAAAATTTGTCTATTTATTCAAATTTGTTCAATGTGTTCTAGAAAATTTGCTAAAAATTGATTATGGTTTATTCTTTCTACAAGAATTTACTTGATATCTAATATTGTTCTTGGTGTTCTAAGAGCATTGCATGTTTGAAAAAATGCTCAGTGCTCTTAGGTGGAATACGTGTCAACTATCCACATTAAATAAAGTATGTATGTATGTATGTCTGTATGTACATTGTATGTTTTAAATCTAGCACAGTCTGAGACAAAAGCCACCATGACATACATGTAGCCCCTTTAAGCTGTATATGTTGTAGTTCATTTTTTATCTCAGGTAATTTTTATTTGTCCATTGTTTTTCGGGTATGGTAATATATGCTAATGAATTTGAAACAAAGGAAAAACAAAAATTACCTGAAATAAAAATTAACTGCAACATATACATGTACAAAATTAATGTATACCAATGATTTGCAAAATATACTTGCAAGTTGAATTTTAAAACATCAATATAAATAATCTTGAAAGCAAACAAATTTTATATTACATGTACCAACATTTGGTGAATTTGAGGTTTTTCTTCTAGAATTATTTGGTCTTTCCTAGAAGTAAAGTCTAAGTGGAGTAATGTTCTTGCTCATTGTCTATGCGCATCCTTACTGTGCGCACAATTCTTGTCGCAATGCCATGCCACGTCACTTACAAGTTTGTGCCAAGGAAGAAATGAAACACATAACTTGGCTTGTAGCCATTGCATTAACTTTGCTTGGATTTCATTTGTGTAAAGGCAATGTGACTCCAATATTTGGTTTTGATGGATCAGTTTCTTCACTGATTTTGTACATTTACATGACTGTATGAGTTGTAAGTGATTAAACAGTTTTCTACCCATGTGCCAGTGAATCCATTTATGTTGTACATGTACATGTAGCTGTACTGGGTTTGTAAACACCCTCTTTAAAGTTAAGTGTACTTGAAAGTACATGTACAGCACTAGTAAAACAGTCATGTTTACTCAATAGACCCAATTATAAAATTTTACTAAGAAGGATTGTCTCCAGCGATTCATCTTCAGTATTTGTAAGCTAACAGCAACTGATGACATGTCTTTTTTGAGTCAAGTTATGTGCCGATTGCCAAGTGTATGTTTCCTTTTTTGGTTATAACTTGCACATACAGGGTGGCATGTTTTTTTTTTTTATGAGAATCTGTAATCTAATTTGTGATCTCAGGTCATATGGATTCTTTACAATAAAAAGTCTGAAAATGGATTCTTTTATTCCAAAAAACATTGGTGTGCAAATGAGCCTATTTCGACTTGTCGTTTATCTACTCCCTGCTTCAACAGACAACTTTTGAAGTATATGCACTGAGAATTGACAATAACATGAAGACAGAAAAGAAACAAAACAGCAAACAAAACAAGTAAACCTGCATGAAAGATTGCTTGCTAAACCTGTCCCAAAAATTTCTCACAAGAAAAACCCTCTGGATTTAGATTTGATCTTATGAATGTCACTGGAGTATGGATTGAATAGATTCATGATCTGTTTTGGGATTTTAGTAAAAAAAACCTTGCAAATTCCATTTGTATTTAAGAATCCAGATTTTGATTTGGGCCAAAGAAAGATAATTAATGTACTGTAAGAGGCTGCAGAAAACATCCATACCTCCCCAATGGATGTCATTAAATATTCTGAGGGGGAAAGGTGTCACAAAAGCCAAAGTTTAAAAGCAAAGTACATGCAGGGGATTGTATGAAGCTTTAGTGGATTTCCAGAGGCTTGGGGGAATAAAACAAAAAGCCTTCCATGGGGAGTGTGGATATTATTTTTCTTGAACAACACAATCATTGCACAAACAGATAAGTCAATCTCTGGATGGCATATCACTGATTGACAATTCTCATCATTTTTCTTTTCTTATTTGAATTTTGTAATCCCAGTGAATTTTATATAATAATAATAGCACTAATTAACACAAGAAAACAAAACTGAAGGATTCTGGTAGTTGTAGTAAATGACGCCATCTTGAAAATGTCTTATTGACTGCATGTATGTTTGTGCTTGCCTACATTTGAGATATACCCTGCCAGATATAGGTAAACATTGACAGAATGTGATGACAGTTGATAAAAGTCAATAGCAATTAGTGAAATGGAGGGAAATTTTAGCTGTGACTATATCTATTGGTCATCGATTGGAGATACTGGTCAATATCAATTAACTACAAAAAATGAACAGCAGGTAATTTATAATTTGATTGACTGATTGATCAATTGATCACCAATTATTTTGATTGGTCAGACCGGGGGTCTACTAACTTTAAACATATTCCAACAGCTACTTGAAGCTTACTCATTAATAAGTCATCAAACACATTACAGACTAGTAAGTCAAAAGACTGAACTGTGCACAACTGACAAATTTGACTGACAATACACTGATGAAACTTGCACTAACAATACTCTGATCTTGACTATATACACGTACAATCACATGACTCTGTAGTCTGTTCAGGCTGTCAAAACATCAGTCCATGTCAGTATGTAGGCCTCCATGTGTTGTAACCTCTACTAACTTGCTGTTTGTTGATAAAGTTTTACAAATGAAAAACATTTCAACTGTAATGCTGTCTTGGATATTAAAACTGAGTTTTAATATCCATTACTGTAGGTTCCTTTGATGGTTGTTTAATTTTTAAATAGAACAAAATTAATTTTTATAACTACAAATTGTTCAACAGAATGCATCTGGAAAAGAAAGAATTCAGGAAAGGGAGTGGAGGGATTCAGGAATAATACAGCAGATCAGTAAAACAACAGGTGATTTATTATTTTTACTAATGTTTACTTGTGTACTGGTCCGTGTACATTTCCAGTGTTAAAGCACAAAGTTTATTGGCTTGGGATTTTGTGCCTGTGAACATGTGTACATGGAGCACTGATGCACAATATAAATGTTATTACAGCAAACACAGTAACTGGTTTTTGTAACAGATATTATTTGTTTCATAGACTACAGGGTAACAACGTTTGTTATTAACATGTTATTTCTGTTGGTTTGATTTTGTGTCTACTGCACATGTGCACGTAGACACTATTGCTGTTGACGGTGTCACTGGAAGTTATGAGCCAGAGGTTGTAAAGAGCAATTTCTTAACAATAGAACCGCCAACACCTGAGAGATCAAATTCATTGCAGAGTTCAATGGCACATTAGATCTGAACTACGTGAAGGCCTTTCCACAATTTCTTCAGACTAAATTCTGCAAAAGCTGACACTTTGAACATTAAAACCATGATTCCTACTCCACATTTTGTCGCACATGTCACGCAAACATGGCATCAACCCAGTGTTTTGAACTTCGGAGCGATTTTACTCTCTTGGATGCTTGGTGCCCCCCCCCCCCCCCCCCATTTTTCTTTCCGTAAATAACTTCCTTCCTGATTTTCTCCATTTTAACCAAAAAAAAAAACAGAAAAATCTGTACAATGTACGTGAGAAGTTACAATTTAATATTTCGCCTTTTCTGCTCTCGTGCGACTGAAGTTTTCTTCGAATGTGGTCAGGCAAGACAAACATGTATTCTTTTTCAAGGCCTATTCTACCTCGAGGAATGACATCAGCTGCAAAAGTTTACTTAATAGACTTAGTTGTATTGAATTGAGTATGTTTACCTGATCTAAATTTCACTAATGGAGCTTCTTTTATTGCTGATATTTGTAAGCTAAGGTCGTCTTAAAGTAACGAAAGCTTCTAAAAGCGCATGGTCTTCAATGTGCCTTACATTGTATCTCAAAATGGTGACACCCCATTTTCTTGCCTCTTTGGCGAAAGTTGATATATGCCTTACTGCATGGTAAGTTTTAAAAAAATCTGTATATTTTGGGCACGAATGTCCTTAAGATGTAAAATTGATAAAGATCTGGCCGAAGAAGATCAGACTGTGTGATAATTAAATCCACGCATGACAGCCACATGCCCATGAGGCAGCAATGATATTCTTATCATTGCTCCCCAAAGGGAGCCTACATTTGTAAATCACCTATTAAAATACATGTAGGTGGTACTTATCTGACCGCATTTATTATACTATGCAGATAAAGTTTATCTCATTCGTATCATGGATTCACAGACAGAATCTGCTATCAGGTTAGTGTTTGTATGTTATACATGTAACTAGTCATTTCATTCATTTTAGCATTTTACTACCTGCACATTTACTTAGCTACATTTCAACAAATTTCATTTTATTTGTATGGTATAAGTGAGCTTTCATAGCATTATTAGAGATCATTAGTATTGTACAGTATTGTTATCACCGTTTCCTTCTATATAATTATAATTATTTTTAATAGTATGTACTGCACTTTAAGCTACATAGCTGGCAATAAATCTTTTGTCTTCTGGACAACATGGCTGTTACCAATGATAAGGAAGTTGTGATCTAACAGAAACGGCTCTCAAACGTAGTGTTTTACTATATGCTTTGTGCAATTAGCTAAGTGTTTAGTTTCTTGCAGTTCCCTGTACATACATTGTAATATATATTTTTTGAGCTCTCAGAAACTCAGTAATATGTATGTCATAATGTCTCGCTTAAACTTACTTGTTATTTGTAGGTGATACGATATCTGCACACATTTTCCTGAGTGGGATGGATACTCGTACAACTTTTGATTTCAGGTTAGTGTTTGCATGTTACAGATCTATGTAATTTTCTGAATTGTTTTATAGCCGTTTCGACTTTCTGATAAAAATTTAAATTGGTACATTATGATGATTTATATACCTAAATGTACACCTCCTGATCAATAACAATTATGGCAAACAATCAGACATCATATACAGGGGATACCGATACCACAAGCTCACACAGTACCCTAAAAATAAAAAGGCAACTGTTCAAAATAAAAGTATTCCGGGCTGATTTTTAACTTTGCGGCTGAAATACCAATCGATTCTGATACGTCAGTTGTGTAGCTTACCAATCAGATACCAGATGAAACCGCAAGGAAAGTAAAGAATGCCGGGTTTATTCATGAAGCCATGACTGGCTGTTTTGAAGCAAAATATGCCGTCTCTTGACGCAATAACACTTCAATTGCTATCACGATTAACGGATAAGAAAAGCGTTTAGGCGATTGACCGTTAAAAAGCAGTCGTTACGGTGGGAAATGAAATGAAACGGTCCTTCCCACTGAAAAATTTCTAGTGGGAAGAATATGTACGTCTGCAGTGTTTACAAAAATAGCGAAACGTTGACGTTAAGAGATTAAATAGGTAAACTAGTAATAAAAACTACAAAATGGCATGTCTTTTTTCTTGTCATGCGGTTGTATCTCTTATCTGATTAAATCAAGTCAAAGCACTCACGGTATTTGCAGCAGCATATTAAACGAACATTTATTTATAAATGTGTGTATTTGTATAAGTTTGTTGTGTTTTTTTTATCTCGATAATGTTTAGAGTTAATGATGTTTTCGATTGGCCAATTGAAATCGAATTAGACCACAGTTTTGTTGAATCCCGTCTAATTTTGCGCTGAAAATTGGTACAATTTTTTGTACAATTTCACTGTTCTGATACTCCAAAAAAAAAATTAGAACTCTGTGAACATTTTGAAGTTGCAGTCAATAATTTCTACTGCCTGACCCAAAGAAAAAAAAGAAGGAAAATTCGGTGGTCGGCGGGGGCTGAACCCCCTGCGTAAGTCGTGCAACTTAAATTAAACGACGGCAGGGATAACGCCGTCATATGTTTAATGAAAGAAGCACAAGCTTACACCACAAGACCACTGGGGCATTGGATGGTAAAGAAACCTTAAAATTACCTAGAAATAGGTTGTGGGCTCTATTGTTTTCAGTGAATATATTAGCGTTAATGATTCGTCTGTTTTTTTTTTTTTTACATTATGTTGCACGCTTTGCAAAACAATGTAAACACCCAGAGAGTGAAAATATTCTGATTGTTTGTATGCTTTTCTTTATTGCAGTTGTTTCTTTCAAGTTTGATTAAATTCCAAGAAGTGACGAAGAAAACAAGTGCAGGGCTCGTCAATTTCCACGCCGCATTCGTTATTTAGCTGTCATATTTAAACAATCATGTTATTGAATTTAAAATGCGCCTTTTTTTTTGGCATGACATTCCTATCATTTGGCAGTGGATCCGTCTCGTCAGTCATGAAGTGTGTGGAGCACAAGTATTTATTTAAAACGTACTCACTGTGGAACCCTACTAGTTGAAGCGTAACGAGTGTAGAAAACCAACTATTTCAAAGATATTAAGTGTACAAAATTCAGCTATTTGAAGTGTAATGAGTGTACAAAACCAACCATTTGAAGTATACTAAGTCTAGAATGCAACTATTTGATGTGTAGAAAATCAAGTATTTGAAGTATATTAAGTCTAGAATCCAACTATTTGAAGCGTAGTGAGTGTACAAAACCAACTATTTGAAGTGTACTAAGTGTAGAATCCAACTATTCGAAGTGTAGTGAGTGTACAAAACCAACTATTTGAAGTGTACTAAGTCTAGAATCCAACTATTCGAGGTGTAGTGAGTGTGCAAAACCAACTATTTGAAGTGTACTAAGTCTAGAATCCAACTATTTAAAGTGTAGTGAGTGTACAAAACCAACTATTTGAAGTATAGTGAGTGTACAAAACCAACTATTTGAAGCGTACTAACTGTACAAAACCAACTATTTGAAGCGTACTAAGTCTAGAATCCAACTATTTGAAGCGAAGTGAGTGTACAAAACCAACTATTTGAAGTATAGTGAGTGTACAAAACCAATTATTCGAAGTGTAATGAGTGTACAAAACCAACTGCTTGAAGCGTACAAGTCTAGAATCCAACTATTTGAAGTGTAGTGAGTGTACAAAACCAACTATTTGAAGCGTACAAGTCTAGAATCCAACTATTTAAAGTGTAGTGAGTGTATAAAACCAACTATTTGAAGTATATTAAGTGTAGAATCCAACTATTCGAAGTGTAGTGAGTGTACAAAATCAACTATTTGAAGTGTACTAAGTCTAGAATCCAACTATTTGAAGTGTAGTGAGTGTACAAAACCAATTATTCGAAGTGTAATGAGTGTACAAAACCAACTGCTTGAAGCGTACAAGTCTAGAATCCAACTATTTGAAGTGTAGTGAGTGTAGAAAACCAACTATTTGAAGCATACTAAGTCTAGAATCCAACTATTTGAAGTGTAGTGAGTGTAGAAAATGAACTATTTGATGTGTAGTGAGTGTACAAAACGAACTATTTGAAGCGTACTAAGTCTAGAATCCAACTATTTAAAGTGTAGTGAGTGTATAAAACCAACTATTTGAAGTATATTAAGTGTAGAATCCAACTATTCGAAGTGTAGTGAGTGTACAAAACCAACTATTTGAAGTGTACTAAGTCTAGAATCCAACTATTTGAAGTGTAGTGAGTGTACAAAACCAATTATTCGAAGTGTAATGAGTGTACAAAACCAACTGCTTGAAGCGTACAAGTCTAGAATCCAACTATTTGAAGTGTAGTGAGTGTAGAAAACCAACTATTTGAAGCATACTAAGTCTAGAATCCAACTATTCGAAGTGTAGTGAGTGTACAAAACCAACTATTTGAAGTGTACTAAGTCTAGAATCCAACTATTTGAAGTGTAGTGAGTGTACAAAACCAATTATTCGAAGTGTAATGAGTGTACAAAACCAACTGCTTGAAGCGTACAAGTCTAGAATCCAACTATTTGAAGTGTAGTGAGTGTAGAAAACCAACTATTTGAAGCATACTAAGTCTAGAATCCAACTATTTGAAGTGTAGTGAGTGTACAAAACCAACTATTTGAAGTGTACTAAGTCTAGAATCCAACTATTTGAAGTGTAGTGAGTGTACAAAACCAATTATTCGAAGTGTAATGAGTGTACAAAACCAACTGCTTGAAGCGTACAAGTCTAGAATCCAACTATTTGAAGTGTAGTGAGTGTAGAAAACCAACTATTTGAAGCATAGTGAGTGTAGAAAATGAACTATTTGATGTGTAGTGAGTGTACAAAACGAACTATTTGAAGCGTACTAAGTCTAGAATCCAACTATTTGAAGTGTAGTGAGTGTACAAAAGCAACTAGTTGAAGCGTAGTAAGTCTAGAATCCAACTATTTGAAGTGTAGTGAGTGTAGAAAACCAACTAAGTCTAGAATCCAACTATTTGAAGTGTAGTGAGTGTACAAAACCAATTGCTTGAAGCGTACAAGTCTAGAATCCAACTATTTAAAGTGTAGTGAGTGTACAAAACCAACTATTTGAAGTATATTAAGTCTAGAATCCAACTATTTGAAGCGTAGTGAGTGTACAAAACCAATTATTCGAAGTGTAATGAGTGTACAAAACCAACTATTTGAAGCGTAGTGAGTGTAGAAAACCAACTATTTGAAGTATATTAAGTCTAGAATCCAACTATTTGAAGTGTAGTGAGTGTACAAAACCAACTATTTGAATTATATTAAGTGTAGAATCCAACTATTTGAAGTGTAGTGAGTGTAGAAAACCAACTATTTGAAGCATACTAAGTCTAGAATCCAACTGTTTGAAGCGTAGTGAGTGTACAAAACCAACTATTTGAATTATATTAAGTGTAGAATTCAACTATTTGAAGCGTAGTGATTGTACAAAACGAACTGCTTGAAGCGTACAAGTCTAGAATCCAAGTATTTGAAGTGTAGTGAGTGTAGAAAACCAAGTATTTGAAGCATACTAAGTCTAGAATCCAAGTATTTGAAGTGTAGTGAGTGTACAAAACCAACTATTTGAAGCGTACAAGTCTAGAATCCAACTATTTGAAGTGTAGTGAGTGTAGAAAATCAAGTATTTGAAGCATACTAAGTCTAGAATCCAACTGTTTGAAGTGTAGTGAGTGTACAAAACCAACTGCTTGAAGCGTACAAGTCTAGAATCCAACTATTTGAAGTGTAGTGAGTGTAGAAAACCAACTATTTGAAGCATACTAAGTCTAGAATCCAACTATTTGAAGTGTAGTGAGTGTACAAAACCAACTATTTGAAGTGTACTAAGTCTAGAATCCAACTATTTGAAGTGTAGTGAGTGTAGAAAACCAACTATTTGAAGCATACTAAGTCTAGAATCCAACTATTTGAAGCGTAGTGAGCGACAAAACCAACTGCTTGAAGCGTACAAGTCTAGAATTCAACTATTTAAAGTGTAGTGAGTGTACAAAACCAACTAGTTGAAGCGTACTAAGTCTAGAATCCAACTATTTGAAGTGAGTGTACAAAACCAAGTATTTGAAGTATATTAAGTCTAGAATCCAACTGTTTGAAGTGTAGTGAGTGTACAAAGTCTAGAATTCAACTGTTTGAAGCGTAGTGAGTGTACAAAACCAACTATTTGAAGTATATTAAGTCTAGAATCCAACTATTTGAAGTGTACTAAGTCTAGAATCCAACTATTTGAAGTGTAGTGAGTGTAGAAAACCAACTATTTGAAGCGTACTAAGTCTAGAATCCAACTATTTGAATTATACTAAGTCTAGAATCCAACTATTTGAAGTGTAGTGAGTGTACAAAACCAACTATTTGAAGCGTAGTGAGTGTATAAAACCAACTGCTTGAAGGGTACAAGTCTAGAATCCAACTATTTGAAGTGTAGTGAGTGTAGAAAACCAACTATTTGAAGCATACTAAGTCTAGAATCCAACTATTTGAAGTGTAGTGAGTGTACAAAACCAACTATTTGAAGCGTAGTGAGTGTATAAAACCAACTGCTTGAAGGGTACAAGTCTAGAATCCAACTATTTGAAGTGTAGTGAGTGTAGAAAACCAACTATTTGAAGCATACTAAGTCTAGAATCCAACTATTTGAAGTGTAGTGAGTGTACAAAACCAACTATTTGAAGTGTACTAAGTCTAGAATCCAACTATTTGATGTGTAGTGAGTGTAGAAAACCAACTATTTGAAGCATACTAAGTCTAGAATCCAACTATTTGAAGTGTAGTGAGTGTAGAAAACCAACTATTTGAAGCATACTAAGTCTAGAATCCAACTATTTGAAGCGTAGTGAGTGTACAAAGCCAACTATTTGAGGGCCACGAGTTTATCAGTATTTTATACTGTCAAGTGTTACCCTCGATAAATAAAGTTGATTGTTATTATTATTGTATGAGTGTACAAAATCAGTTATCGTAAAAACTCTTATTCTTCGGCCATTTCAACTTTAACAGAAATAAAATACACACTGCGGTAACAACGCATGTTGTAAAAAAAAAAACTTTGATTAATGACTTGACGTTTCGTATGCTTCGACATACATCTTCAGAAGTGACGGTTGAATATAATAAAATTTAAATGCTGTGGAGAAAGACTGGAACCTAATTTAAGAGAAATGACAATAGTGAAAAAAATGATAATATACAGACCTTTCTTAAAGTCTGCTAGAAAATATAAACATATATACAAGGCTAGTAAAGAAAAAGTTTCTCACTACCCACATTTTCATTTAAAGCTGGTTTTAAATCCTTAATCAATAATGCCTCCTTAATTCTACAATGGATATCCGATCGCCCAGTTGTTAAAACTTCAAAATGATCCCATTTAATGTTGTGGCCCGTTGAAGTCATATGATCTGCAATGGCTGATGCGTGACAACCTTCGTTTGTGCTTTAAAATGTTCAGTTTTTCTGTCATGTAATCGACGCTTTGTTTTTCCTATGTAAAATTCCTCACAGTCCCAGCAGCTTGCCTTGTAAACGACCTTTGACATGAGAGAGAGGCTGAAACGTCAAGTCATTAATCAAAGTTTTTTACAACATGCGTTGTTTTGTCATGTTTATAACCGCAGTGTGTATTTTATTTCTGTTAAAATCAGTTATGTCGTTTATAATGTAACTTGATAAAATATATATTTTGAAGTGAAATTTCATTATCATTTTTTCGGTAATCTGAAAGTAGGTGTTTTAAGAATTATTTTGATGGGTAAATAAATCACTTGAACTGGTGGAAACATATTTTAACAAGCGACGCAAGTTGGGCCTATTAGACCAGGGTTCTAGTGACGTCATTAGTGTGTTTATAACTGAGCGCGTCACTCGTTTAACAGTGGAGTTTTGGCACCTTGTGGAAGGATGGATGAAAGCGACGCGTATTTTAGCCCCGGGTTCGTCCCCTTTTCCGTCTTGTTTTGTTGTGGTCAAATACCCTTTTGGCCGCGCTCAAAGCGTCGCAAATTTCAGGCCACGGCGGGATTTTTCCAACCGCTAAAAACAGCGGATCCTCTTCGCGCAAAAAAGGAATACGAGTGAAAATGGAACAAATGTTATAGAAAACCCTAAAACAAAACGGTAGTGAAATTTCACTTCATGTGCACTTTAAATACAGAGAATATGTCGTTGTACCCTCTACGTTTCTACTTTCAGGGGGTAAAAGAGTCATTTCTAACGTCCTATCTTGTTAGTACGTTTCGTTTTAATAAGAGCGCTCAAAGTCTGTGCAGCTTTGTAAGGAAGTCGCGTCTGGAATTTTTTATGAATTTGTAATGAAAATGTTCTCTAATATAAATAAAAGTGCACTATATTCTTCCTCACAGCCCTACATTTCGCATAGTAGTTAAGCAAAGTCCTAAAGCATCTCAAGGAAAACATGTACTTCGTTACAGGAAAATGTCGACGAAGAAAGTGTACGATACAAAACAGGACTCTGCTAACAAAGACTCTCCCCCTCCACAGCTTTTGTTCGCCTTCCAGACAATTCAATTTTCAATTCCAATTAACTAGTCACCTCCGTATTGTTTGAAATCTAGGTTATTGGCTAATTACCTTCTTATTTTTGGTGCAAGTTTTAGGTAGAACCCAAGTTCGTTATTTAACTTGTAAATTAAAGCAAGGAGTTCCGTGGTATAGGTTTTGTGAACAATTTAGCGAAACGTTGTTATGATTAACTTGCCGAGTCATTTTTTAAAAGCCTCGAAACAATGATTAAAAATTCTTTTGCACATGCTAACGAGGCTAGTTTGCTAGTTGACTGATTTCTATCGCGTGATAGTTGATGAGGGCGAAGCCCGAGTCAACTGTCAACCAATTGTTGTAGTATAAATCTACTAGACGTTCAAAACTTAACAACAAATACGGCTCATCCTCGGTGTAAGAACCTGTGAAACTCATGAGTGACGTAAAGCAAAGAAAACAAAAGGCATAAAACAATAGAGTCAACTGGGAATGCAATACTACAAAGCTAAAAAAAACAAAGGAAAACGTCACAGGTTCTTACACCGAGGTGAACCCACAAATACTCTTTACAGACCATTAGGCTACTCACATTACGCTCTATCTACAACAGAATTAGATAGTGAGTAGCTTAGCTAATAAGAGAACAGCATTCGTGATAGAACGCTAGTAGATTTTTACTAAAAAAGAATAAATCGGCCGCCATTTATGAATCGAGTGTATTAAGTCGAACTTCTTGCTGAAATTTACATATTTCTGAAATGCGGAAAACGTCCGTGGTCGTTCACAGAGTAGGAATCCATTCATCTTTCCTTGCTTGTCCTGCTGAATTGAATCCAACTTCAGAGGAATATCTGTCAAAAAAAGTAAACTTCTCAGTTAAAAGCTCGCAATTCAACTTGCAAACACGGCAGTCCAAAGAGCCGAAAAGTCATTTTCGTGTGGAATTTTCTCAAAAGGATGCCAAACAGTGTTACTATTTGTCATTTACGTTGTTTACAATCTCTCAAATGACCGGTCATGACTGGTTGACTGGTAAAGCAATGTGCGTAACATTCAGCACAGACTATGAATAAACATGACAAATTACCGCTAATATATGCATAGAAGACAATAGACCTCACAACCTGTTTCTAGGTAATTTTTACCTCTCTTTCTCATGCAAACCCTCCGTGGTCTTGCGGTGATAAGCTTGTGCTTCTTTCATTAAACATATGACGGCGTTATCCCTGCCGTCGTTTAATTTAAGTTGCATAACCTTAAAATCGCTGGAGGGGTTTACGCCCCGTACACCACCAATTCTCCTTTTTTTTTTTTTTTTTTTTTTTTAGAGTATAATTTTCTGCTGCCGAAATTGCAATTTTTTTTTACTATTTCTAATTTGTGACTGTTAAAAAAATAAATAAAAAAGTAGTACTTTAAACAGGAAATACTGCTTTCTTTTTTTTAACAGCCACAAATAAAAAATGGTAAACATTTAGAATTTCGAGCTCCTGAAATGTTATGAACATAGCAAGAGAACGTTAGGATTTTAGGAATTTTGAAACCAAACATAGGCCTTATTTTTGCGCGCTTCCCTTGGCTACACGGCCGATGAAACGTCAGCTGCAGTAAACACTTTTGTTGTGATTGGCAGAGTAAACGGTTTGCTACTTCTCAAACCAGTGGTCAAGACCGCATTTTTGGCTGCGTAACTCTTCGAGTCAAGCGTTTCTGGAGGGATATAGAGCTAAGTGCTTATTTTTGAACCTGATTTCGTTTAAAGACAATTGAAGCCGTTTTCTGTTCTATTTTGTGCATTTCTGGCGTTTATTTAAAGAGATTCAAATTTTAAATAATTAGGTGATATGATGGTTGGAGAATTCAGAGAGCTCCGCTGTTAGACTAAGCCTCTTTGCTGACGTCATTCTTTACATTTTGCTTCATTAGCATACCAATTTACGTAGAGAAGGCACAGTGCTGACTACGAATTGACTTCAACATGCAGTTGAGAGAAAGCTTGTTAAACTTAGTAATCTATGCAATTTTTAGCTTTTTTCATGCAGTATTTAAGGAAATATCTGCTGTTAACAGATGCAAAATTGTTGGGTGGTAAAAGCGCTAATGAGCCATACATTCTTTGTAAAATTTTGAGTTTTTAAAACAGCATTGTACGAAGTGTATCTAGGATATCGGGCTCAAATTTCCAGACAAAGCTAATTGTGCTATGCCCTTTCAATATTCAATGCTGATTTTTTTATAGCTAGGTAAGAGAATGAGGCAAAAATGGTAAACAAAGATTCCCCTATATATAATATCACAGAAGGATACGACCTCCATGATGGTTTGTCGTGCCTTCAAAAGACTTAAAACAACGATACGCATGAGAAATTTGTTTCTTTCTGCGACATCTTTTGTCACAATGTTTTCACAAGCAACCCAAGGTTAATAATTATAAAGGGTTCTTAAAAACGCATCTGACATCAGTCTCGATGCTTTTTACGTCCTTTTTTCCTTGCTTGTCCTGCTGAATTGAGTCCAACTTCAGAGGAATATCTGTCAAAAAAAGGGTAACTCTTAGTTAAAAGCTCGCAATTCAACTTGCAAACATACACGGCAGTCTAAAGAGCCGAAAAGTCATTTTCGTGTGGAATTTTCTCAAAAGGATGCCAAACAGTGTTACTCTTTGTCATTTACGTTGTTTACAGTCTCTCAAATGACCGGTCATGACTGGTTGACTGGTAAAGCAATGTGCAAAACATTCAGCACAGACTACGAATAAACATGACAAATTACCGCTAATATATGCGTAGAAGACAATAGAATTCACGACCTATTTCTAGGTAATTTTTACCTCTCTTTCTCATGTAAACCCTCCGTGGTCTTGCGGTGATAAGCTTGCGCTTCTTTCATTAAACATATGACGGCGTTATCCCTGCCGTCGTTTAATTTAAGTTGCATAACCTTAAATAAATTCGCTGGAGGGGTTTACGTCCCGTACACCACCAATTCTCCTTTTCTTTAGAGTATAATTTTCTGCCGCCCAAAATGCAATTTTTTTTGCTATTTATAATTTTTGACTGTTAAAAAAAAATAACAATGTAGTACTGTAAGGTGGCTCCCAGCAGTTTCCAGCACTTTCCAAGACTAAGATTTTGATGGTTCATTACAACCACTCTTTATCAGTTGATGCTACAATCATGATATCAAACGAATGCCCAATGATTGGTGAACACGTTGTTATCATTTTTGTGACACAATGTTACTATAGTAACAGTATAACGTGCCGTAAAACACCCTTCATTTTAGCTTTAAATGTTAATTACTCAAAAATGACTCGGTGAACCCCATTTTTATTGTCGAATTTTGATCAGTAGGATAAGATGCAACTTTTGGCAAAGTTTAAAAAAATTCTGTGGGTGGGGTTCAGAGCCACCTTAAATTTTTGAAAATTTAAGGTGGCTGTGAACCCCACCTATAGATTTTTTTAAAACTTTGCCAAAAGTTGCATCTTATCCTTCTGATCAAAATTTAACAACAAAAATGGGGTTCACCGAGTCATTTTAGAGTTATTAACACTTAAAGCTAAAATGAAGGGTGTTTTCAGCACGTTATATTGTTGCTATAGTAACATAGTGTCACACAAATGATAACAACGTGTTCACCAATCATTGGACATTCGTTTGATATCATGATTGCAGCATCAACTGATAAAGAGTGGTTATAATGATCCATCAAATTCTAAGTCTTGAGAAGTGCTGGAAACTGTTGGGAGCCACCTCAAACAGAAA
>JAJGOT010000020.1:0-15000 GCA_022457155.1 Cladopsammia gracilis
TGTGACCCTCCATAGGAAAACACGTCTTATCGAAAAAAGCGTTTTTGGGGGGTTTGAGGCGCCTTCCAAACACATTTACTGGCAAGAGTTAACTAGCAAAAATCCTGAAACGAAAGATGACGTCTTAAAGCAAATTATATGGTATAACAAGAATATTAAAATAGATAAATCCTCTGTGTACTTTAGAAATTGGCATCAAAAAGGCATCTGGAAGTTATCTGACCTCATAGATAAGCATAAGAATTGCTTTCTCTCCTTCCCCCATTTTCAACAGAAATTCCATGTTGAGTGCAACTTTTTACAATAGTATGGTCTTTTATCCGCAATTCCCTGTAAGTGGAAAGATTTGCTTAAAGTAAGACCTAATGAGTCATCTTCAACTCCTGCAATTGATATTGAAACCTTGACATGCAAAACAATATATAAGATGCTAACCAACAATCAAAAGCTTCCTCCGCCAACAGCTGAAAAAAGATTATTTGATTTAGGTTTTAATAAAACAGAACGACAAAAAGTATACTCACTCCCATTTTACGTTACTAAAGAAGTTAAGCTCTCCATGTTTCAATACAAATTAATACATAATATACTACCTACTAATAGTCTTCTCTACAAAATGAAAAAGGTCAATTCTCCATCTTGTCCCTTTTGTCAAACAATAAAGCAGACTATCCTTCACCTTTTTGTTGACTGCCCCCTGGCTAGAGCCTTTTGGCAGGAATTTACTTATTGGTATAACTCCATGTGCAAAAAACATGTCGAGCTTAAAAAAAAAAACAGAAATAATCTATGGTGTCTTAGACAACGTGTCGGAGACTCAATCATCTAATTCTTATCGCTAAGCAGTTTTTATTTAACTGCGCCACCAACAATAGTAAATATCTTTTTGCGGATTTTCTCATTGTGGTTAGGAACAAAATTAAATTAGAAAAATACATTGCTGTTCGTGCTAATAACTTCCATCGCTATTGTACAAAATGGAAAGATTTCATTTAGATAATAGTCTACATTGTCACTTTCTTTTATTTTCAGTACCTCTCTTGTATGTAATCGTCTTTGTAAAAATAAAAATAAGCTTAAATAAAAAATAATAATAAAAACAAAAAAAAAAAGAAAGAAGTGGAATGCTGAAAATCGCACTGTGAGAGTGGATGACATAGTCATCATGGAAGATTCCAACTCTGTTCGTGGAAACTGGACCACTGGAAGAATCATCAATGTCTACCCAGGAAAGGATGGCAGAGTTCGAAATGTAAAAATCAAGACGTCAATCTCGGAGTATAAAAGGCCTATCACAAAGATTGTGATCATTTACCCAGCAGAAGGATACGAGGACTGATGTAGTTTAGGATGAGGACACTCCCCTCATCGGGGCGGAGAATGTTACATACTTTTTTGGACTATGCTAGGAATTCATAGTTAAGGAATTTGCGGTGGCCTCTCATACATGCCCAACAGGAAACTCGAATAGTATATAAACCTAAACTTTAATTAAGTAGTTTAGTTTTACCTGAGATCTGAATTGGACATGTTTCATCCGATTTACTGCTCACCTGTTACACTGTTTCACAGTTATCCAGATCAAGGAGAGTTAAGAAAACTCACCATAGTAATCGAATAAATATATTATCAGTTATACGATTGCGAGTATTCATCGGTAGTGCTGATCATCTTAGTTCCCTTACGAAACACTTTCAATTATCTTACTTTGTGCACAGAACTTTTATTGCCAAGAACTATTTTAGCATTTCATGGTGCCAAACAATTTTTTTTTATTTCTTGTTTTCTTCAACGAACTGTTTCAAATTTTTGCAAGCTTGTGCTCACAGAATGCATTATTTCTTGATAAAGCATGTACATTATGTGAAGAGTACATAAAAAACTTTTTTTTTGAAATTCTATTGTGGGCATTTGTTTCAACATGTTACATAGTGACATAAAATATACATTAATTTTATGAAAAGAAATGAAAAGCTTCTTTGCAGAGCAGCCTTATTCAGTCAGTGATTTTACTGTTGGTGTTTTAGATTTGATTTCAATTACCTCACTCCTTTTCATTTTTTCCCAAAATATACATTCCTCAAGACTTTTTCCTGGCCTTGAAGGATTTACCTCACCACTTTCTTACTTTGAGTCACACCTATTTTAAAACTAAAATGAAGTGAAAAATAACAAACAATTTAACATACTTCAACATTTGAAAAGTTTCCTCCTCCTCCTTCTTCTTGCGCAGTTTTTGTAATTCTTTCACCTCTGTTTCTTGCTTTCACAAAACAGAAATAACAACAGTGAAGTCAACTCCTTCATCACGTTTGCATTTATTAGCCAATAATAATTGGTTTTCCTCCTACCAGTTTGGGATTTTGAAATTGCTTAGTTTCATTTGAAATATTTATTTGCAATATAGAGTGTTTACTATCATTCTGATACTTAAAAAGTCCCTTGAACAGACTCTACTCTTGTCCCGTGAACAGACTATTCAAAACACCCAGAAAAGGTTGTTGTTACAATAACTAATCATAAATTATCCATTCCTTATTTTCGTATTTATTGTTATCTGTCAATTATTTTGTAGTGAGCTCCTGTAATTGTTTAGTGTGTAGCAACCCGCCACGATTAACTTTAGTTATTTGCAGGTTGCTAATATAATTTGTTTTATTATTATTTGTAAATAAATTGTTGTTGTTGTAAGGTAACAGAATTTTGTTTTGTGGGCATGACTCAATTCATTTTGACCTGGCCTGAGTAGTACCAATAAAAATTATTCCAAAACAACAAATTACATGCAACTGGCATTGACAATTTTTGAAAAGATGATGCTCAAAAATGCCCCTATAAAGGCTGCCATGACAACTCTAAACAGCAGTCATTTTGGATTTTAGCACCTAAAATGTACAATGAGCACCCCGTTATTTTTTATACCAGAGTCCCCCAGGGGTGTCAAACTTAAACCTATGCAGGGGAATCAAAAGCATTTTAACTGCAAACATTGATCTGGGGAGTTAAAAAAAAAGGCTACATTTTTTTTACACGAATGTTGTACATCTTGAATCTTGGCTTTGTGGTCTCTGTGTAAATTTATCACTCCACAATCAAAGTATGACTGGCAAGCTGGCAAAGTACAAGGTTTGTTCACCCTGTGCCCTCTCACGTGGCAATTCGAACACATCACTGATCGACTACTGTCAATCAGTTGTCGTTCAGGAACCTTTTCTTTAAGGCTTACCAGTTTTGCCCGTGCAATGTCGAACTTGTAACACAATGCTTCTTTGTCTTCGGTAATCCTCTTGATTGACTTCTCCACTCCCCTTCCTTCCCCACACTCACGATCATCTTGTTGCACAACGTTAAAAGATACTGATACTGTTGTAGCAGAGATAGGAGAGCAATTTATCATTAAAAGTGGTGTCGTGGCCTTGGTCAATCCGCTGTTTTGGATAGCAGTGTGGATAGTGACTTCTTTAATTTCCAAAGAGTAGTCACTTGAATCGTCGCATATGTCCTCCACAACATTTTAACTGCAAACATTGATCTGGGGAGTTAAAAAAAAAGGCTACATTTTTTTTACACGAATGTTGTACATCTTGAATCTTGGCTTTGTGGTCTCTGTGTAAATTTATCACTCCACAATCAAAGTATGACTGGCAAGCTGGCAAAGTACAAGGTTTGTTCACCCTGTGCCCTCTCACGTGGCAATTCGAACACATCACTGATCGACTACTGTCAATCAGTTGTCGTTCAGGAACCTTTTCTTTAAGGCTTACCAGTTTTGCCCGTGCAATGTCGAACTTGTAACACAATGCTTCTTTGTCTTCGGTAATCCTCTTGATTGACTTCTCCACTCCCCTTCCTTCCCCACACTCACGATCATCTTGTTGCACAACGTTAAAAGATACTGATACTGTTGTAGCAGAGATAGGAGAGCAATTTATCATTAAAAGTGGTGTCGTGGCCTTGGTCAATCCGCTGTTTTGGATAGCAGTGTGGATAGTGACTTCTTTAATTTCCAAAGAGTAGTCACTTGAATCGTCGCATATGTCCTCCACAACATTTTCCGATTCTACTGTCTTCACACAGGACTGCAGCATTAATGATTCTTCTTGTTTTGAAGAAACAGGAATGCCCCGTCGATAAAATTTGTAATTCTGCGGAAGATTGCCAACTTTGCTATCTAAAACTTGACGAACATTTGCAAGTCTAGAGCCTAGAAAGCTTCGGGGCCTCTTGATATAACATAGGTTAGATTCATCAATACTTCTTACTTCGACGAATATCAAACTTTCCGTCTTTGATCCATACTTCTACATCTTGATTTCTAAATTTCAACGAAATCTCCGATATTCCAATGTGATCTCCGTGGCATCACTCTAAGTATAGAAAGCTCACAAAAATAGCTAAAATAACACACCAGTAACTGACAGGTAAAAGTAAAGGTAAAGTCGCACTCGGGCCACGATGGCCCACATGGCCGGAGCTTAACCTGGTTTCCATAGCATGAAGCAACTAGGAATATTGCTACTCCCCCCTGGATGGGATGCTAGTCCATCGCAGGGTTACCCCCAGCATTTTGTCGCCGGTACCCATTTATACACCTGGGTGGAGAGAGACAGTGTGGAGTAAAGTTTCTTGTCTAAGGAAACAACACGACAGCAGAGACCAGGCTCGAACCACCGACCTTCAGGTTGAAAGTCCGACGCACTAACCACTAGACCACCGTGCTGCCCACAAACCAGTAACTGATAGAAGCTGATAATTCCACAAATGAAAAGCCACACCCAACGAATTTGCAGATTGTGGAAGTAAGGTGAATGCAGAATACACGTCAAGCACATTCAATGACATTGGTCATCAGCAGTTTTCGGAAATGAAAGAAAAAAAAGGGATTTTAGAGACAATTGTGAAAAATAAGGGCTTTTTAGGGATGTGGAAAAAATTAGGGATTTTTAGGATTTTTAGGGCCACCAACATGCCTGGCATGGTTCAATTCCTACAGTTACCACACCCCCTTTGGGAACTCCCGAGGCAAAGTCGGCCCTTATGGCCCTCTGGGAAATCCTTACAATTTGTTAGTAATTGGCTGGAAGAAAACAATTTGGCAAAGTTAAAGGCTGTATTTGAAGGGAAGTCTATTCGACCGTTGTTTTATATTAAAACTAACGATATATAATATATTGCCTTGGCAACGTTTGTATAGGGCACTATGTTACTGACTTAACGAAGCTACTCCAACTTCACCAACTGGGTGGAGCTATTAGATTGTTACCGAATATGTTAATCAGTGATGTTGTGACAAGCGAAGAAGTCACCGATGATAGGACAAGAAACCTTGCTAAGCAGTGTTGCCTGTCAGTGGATGATGTGAAGTGTTGGGAAGAACACATCCTCAGTACACGAAACAACTGCAAGAGAGGGATGAAAGCTAAAAAAACGTGAGCAAGGAAGAAAAACAATGGGAGAGATGCTTCCTGATCTTTGTAGCCATACGAGTCAACTCTAGTCCAGACTATGTCTATTTTGTAAACTGTTTGGTGGATTTAAATAAGAAACGGTGCAGCTTGCTGTTGAGTGTCCCAACAAGAGAGGTGATTGTGGATCTCTCCCACGGCCATAAAGTCGTTGAGATCCCTGAGCAAAAGTTCATAGTTGGGACACCATTTCTTACGGGGCTGTAACGCTTGGGCGGTCACCCTTCCAGCTGACCTGTTGAGAACACTTGGTTCTGGGGACTACTTTATTGTAGCAAAGTTAGATGTCTTTAACTCTTGTGGGGTGGCTGCAAATAGGATAACATGAAGGAATAAAAATGGAGAGGACAAGGAGAGTATTCCGAAAATGTAGGTGAACTGGCGGAAGGGTGAACGCCCAAGGGAAGCAGCTCCGAAATACCCTGTCCAGAGAGTAATAAAGGGTTTTAAATAACCCCATTAGAGAGGCTTGGCAATGGCGAAGTAGGCTGGGGTTCGGCAATACACTTGTGGAAATTGAGAACATTCTTGATAAATGAACACCAAAAAATAGGCATAGTCCGGCTCCCAAAACAAAAAACATTCTTGCTTAAATTCGGCAATTGGCAAAGGAAAGCATAGAGTTGTATTGGTCATGCATGCTAAATGAATATAATAAACAAGATTGTGCATGCTGAAGGGGATACTAGACATCAATGTAGGCTCCTGTGTTAGTCCATTTGAAGAATGCCGGTCTTCACAACCATTTTACCTATAATAACACAAGGACTTTGAAAAACGAAAGGAAGCTAAAGGAGTGAATTTGTAACCTCCGTCACTTCAAACAAACTGGAACAATTTTAAGCAAGGTTACCTAGTAGCTTCAAAACAAACTAGAACAATTTAAAGCGAGGTCACCCCAGTCAATTCAAAATAGACTAGTAACAAATTCAAGCGAGGTCACCCCTGTCACTTCAAACAAACTAGAAATAAATTTAAGCGAGGACATGACTGTCACTATAAACAAACTAGTAACAAGCAAAGCAAAGTCGAGTGAAGTCACCCCCATTGCCAAAACCTGAGCTAGTAAAAATGGGAGAACAGAACATGAAAACGATTTGTACGGAACGGTTTTGCGGTTGTGGTTGTGTACCTGGTTGAGCAATAAGTTGGGTGTCTTGCTGTTGTGGAGCTGGGTTGTTAGCTGCCTGAACTTTGGGGTGTAAAGGAGCTACAGGAACTCGTGCAACAATGGAGAAAGGCCAGCGCAGCAATGGCTATGGTGAAACGTTATCATCTTGCAAGGGTCCAGTCAGACTTGACTGAACTAGGCTGAATTATGAAGCAGGCTGCTTATATAGAGGAAGGAGGTCTAGGGTTATGCCGCGCATTCCCCCAGGTCACACTGTAAATGTGATTTTAGAATTTTTGTGCCTATATCCCTGAGAATAGTGATCCTCTTGCTGAAGGTAACCTTGCTGAAGGTAATCTTGCTGAAGGTAACCTTGCTGAAGGTAATCTTGCTGAAGGTAACCTTACTACCTTAGTACCTTTTCGCCTTCAAAAAAATGGAACGTGGTGTTTGTCAGACACAAAGATGAAGTGCTATGGCTGTGGCGGAAGTGTTTAGCAGAATAGCTCCTTCAATCCTCCTCCGTGAAATATTATCCCCACAAGACACGAGTACAGAATGTATATTCCTCATGCTAAGGAATCTCTCCAAATCTCCACGAAAAAGGAGAACGTTTACTATCCTCCACAAAAGAAATGTCTACAGCAGAAAAACTGGACAATTGGCAGAAACTCGATAGCGATATCCCACGACATTGACAGCAGGCTTCACGATCTGCATCGAGCCCAGCTGAGAAAAGAGTTTGGACTTGAACTCTAAATTAGTAAATATATTTATGTGGGCGGATCTAATCAGTATCTTGTACCCAGATATTCTTTTTGGACAGAACATCTGGTAAAATGGGTCGCATTCCCTAATCTGCGATTTGTTAATGACCAGCATCACCATTTGTGTGTGATTTTCAAAACTTTATTTTGCGCATGCATATTTGTCCGGCATATTAGCGCATATTATTCGTGCGCGCATATTAGTCCGGGGCCATGTGTCACTCCCATGGGAATTTAATGATCTTTTTTAGTTTCTCCACTGAAATCTATAGTTTGAAGCATGCTTTATTAAATAAACTTTGTCACCATTTTTTCTACGATGGTGATGTCATTATTTGTGCATATGAAATATGACATCACACTAGCTATCTTATGGCCATAAGGAAGCTTAAGTGAACAAATATGCTTAAATAAATCATATTTCTGCTCACCATTTCATAAGTGAAGTTCAGTTATCAGGACTAAAAATATTATCAGTCATTATCATCTTGCTTCGACATAGGCTAATTAGATATGACATCATAGATTGACATAAAACTGTTTTAAACATTGAAGAAAAGACTTGATAAATACGGTTGCTGGCACAGAACGTTTAATTTTCACATATTTTCTGTGAAAATTAACCTCGTAGTGATGCAGGTTCCTTTGCAACCACACTTCACCAGTTCCAGGACAGCCTTGGGTGCAGGTAGCAGGTTGGTAGGAATAACCTGAAGTCGGTCACCATCTTGTCTCCATCCACGAGATGTTGTGCAGGTAAAACTGCATACAGGGTACCACATTACTTTCACAGTAATGCAACATAGCTGGCTTGCTTAATCATCTGCTTAAGAACAGCCCTCGTCGGTGACAACTTCTCATCCGCATACCGCTTTAGCATTAATATTTACTGATTGGAAGCCTATGAAGAAAGTGGGAAGGAATGAAAGAGATAGTCTGCATGAAACTCGACTCAGGCTTCCACCCATCATACATACATACTTTATTTGATACGTAGGTTGGATAAAAGGCAGCCAAAGGGCTGATGTGGACCTACTATACTAAAAGTTAAGAATTACATTAAAAAAAATTAAATTTACAAAATTAGAACTATATACAAACAAGTAAAATTACAATGTATCATCAGATAAGAAATTCAAAATTTAAAAATATATATAGTCTTTTTTGTTAGTGGAGCACTTGCCAGGCCGAAGGCCTGGCTGCGCAGCTCCATACTCATAGAACCTACGCCAAGATTTTTCGTGGTCATGGCTAGCGGAATGTTTCGCGGGCGCGTGTCCGCCCGCCGGCGCCCGCCGTGTTGGAACAACATCCGGGATCTTGAAAGCAAGGCTTTGTTTTTCGCGCGGCCACACACCGTGAGCTCGGTAAACACTTTAGTTGTTTTCTTGTGCTTAGCGGAGAATTAAACTCGTTATTTTCCTGCATTTTTTCGCGGTTTACTACTCAAGACAGGGATACCAATTAAGGTATACTCAGAAGCCGCTTTAGTGGAAAAAGACGAGCTTTCAGGGATAAAATCTTGCTTCGAGGAACTTCATGTATTACATTTTTATCAATGCGGGAGATGATTTAAGAACCAGAAGCGGAGATTTGAATTTCCAAGCAAGCGAGGAACTTAAAGGTAAAACAGATTACAGTTTTCGATGAGAATTTATGTTGATATCAATCTGTGAGTGACTTGTTATTAGTGTTATTGTTA
Source organism: Cladopsammia gracilis (assembly GCA_022457155.1). Lineage (NCBI taxonomy): Eukaryota > Metazoa > Cnidaria > Anthozoa > Scleractinia > Dendrophylliidae > Cladopsammia > Cladopsammia gracilis. The sequence continues at coordinate 9,046 of JAJGOT010000020.1, forward strand.
GTTTTGGCGAATTGATTTTAAAACGTGCCTATCTCTTGAATTTCATCGAAGAAAGCTTGAACTCGATGAGCTATAATTACATGGTACGCGTTTTGCTTTTAAACGTAAACTAATGGAGATTTGAATAAATTTTTTCGAAAGAAGATTGTGTTGTCCATTTTTATGTGTTTGTTCATTCATTAGATAGATTGAAAAGCGATTTTATGTAAACAAAACAAGACTTGATTTTATAGTACAGTTCAATCTTCACTCGCATCGCCTTATGCAAATATGTTTGTGTATTTTTGCAATTTTTGATTTTCAAATCAGTTTCTCGGGCAATTTTTGACAAACATAAACTGTATTTTATTCGGAAACTAGTGGTACTATTTATTCTAGACAGAGAAAAGTTGTTTTTGTGAACTTTTGTACGGTCTATAAAAATGTACTGTGCAGACGGTCGCGTAATACTGTTTTTGAGAATTGCTAAAATTGAAAATGGCCCCTTCGTCAATCTTAATTCTTGTGCTTCCAACCTTTCACCTTAGTCAAGTTTCACCTTAGTTAAGCTTGTTCAAAGTGCGACGCTGTTAGGCTTGGGCTATCTATATATATTAGTGACTACTGTTGCCCCTTATCAAATGAAAAATTATCAATAATATTGACGTGTTTACATAAAATTTGTTTAAAAGAATAATAATTTTCTGGTGCTTTAACTAATCTATTTACAAAATTCCAGATTACAGGACCTCTGTATTGTAGGGTATTTCTGCCAGTCTGATTTAAATCAAAAGTATTTTATTTAATCTTAAAAACTGTTTTTCTTTTTGCACTCACAGGAAGTGGTGTTCTGGCAAAGCATTGCACGATAACATACAGGACATCAAAGACGGCCACAAATACAAGGAACTCTGCAAGAAAGGGGGTATCCTGGAAAGCATCAACCATTTGTCCACCCTGTTAAATACAGATGGCATACCCATCTTTAGAAGCTATTCCTTGTCATCAATGAACTGCCCCAAGAGGAAAGGTTATTGTACAATCTATTGGAATAAATGCATTATGAGTCTTTAAAGTCGGTTATTAAATGAACAGATTTATAGATTATGTAGATAGTGAATGAGGGCCAATGTCTCTGACTGTTGAAAAGGAAATTCATAGTGCAGTGTTTAAAAAAACACATGGAAAAAGGGGGCCTTGAAAATCCAAACAAATTTTATATCTGATAGCGCACTGTTTTATAAGTATGTGCGAATTTTCCCAATCGTAAACCAATATAATTTCGCAGTAAGCTAACTGTGGTTTACCGATAAGCTGTTGTTGCTGTTATTTTGATGTTAAGCTTCTCTTTCCCTTTTTTGTGTCAAAAGTACACGGACCATGACTAATGCCATTAATTCCATTAAAAAATTGGAAAAATATCCATACAAAATGGTTTGCTCCAGCTTAGAAAATTCTGAGTCTGTTAAGTTCAGTATTAATTAACTGTATTTTAACTCTACAGATTTTTTAAGAAAAACACCTGCTTGTGGGGTTTATGGCAGGGAAAGAGAAAGCCGATTATGGATGCATTTCAAAAGCCATTAGTTCAGACAATGAACAGGCTAGTATCTAAGGTTAACTAAAAGTAAAGAATTTCTTTAGAGAAAAAAGAAAACGGCAGTGAGATTAAACTTTATCAAGAAACCTTTTTTTCTTTTTACAAGCCATTTGACTGTTACAACAAAAGACATGAAATTCCTTTTCTGATTTAGGTTACAAGATCAAGGCAATGAACAACAACACAGAACCAATCCTAAGGGATATGTTATACGAATGTGGGATAAATCTCTTAATCCAGCCTCCCTATTCCCCACATTTCGATACTTGTGAATTTTGCTTTGGTCAAATAAAAGCCTTCTTGAACAGCCATCAAAAACTGTCTGAGAACCAAACAAAATATCCTATTTACCTGGCATGTGAACAAATAACTTGACTTAATTCGATCAACATATTTAGGCACTGTGGGTACATTTTGTAATTTTATTTTGTAAGTTTAGTCAGTTTGAGAAACATAAACATAAAAGCGAGGCAGATAGCATGTACATCTCGGTTATGTGGTTATGTACATGCACTGTTACTGCAGTCAGTCACGTATAGACTGGCCAACTGATTGTAAACCCCTCTGTGTGAATATAAACATGACTGTAAAATAACAGTTTCGGTACAAGCAGAGTATAAACGAGATGAGTATCGGTTGGTTTTGTAATAAAAACATCAAGTATTTGATCTTGTGAGCTAATCCAACTGAATGTAGACTTTGGGTATTGAATGTACCGAGGCTTGCAAAATCAGGAGTACTTCTGGTTCATCTTCTTTAGTGCAGTAAATGTGGTACTTGCAAGGAATTACGATTCCTCCTCTTTTGGACCAAAGAGATGGCCATGGTGGTCCGCTAGGTTCAGGGCAAATTATTTCACTGAAAAAAAAGAAATGTTCATATATAACATTACCTTGGGTGCCATGGGGTTTTCTTGCGTGTCTTCGTCGCATCGCACTTACGCGGTTATGTATTTGCTGCTTGTCCAAAGAATAAAGAAAAACTTCTGGCAGCAAGGGTAATATAACAGTGAAGTCTTACGGTAAAATACTGATATCGTATGAAAACATGAACCTCATCAAGACTTGTATGTTGTCCACAAAGTGGTTTATGAACTGAAATGTGTTACAAAATCCAGCCGGAGCGTGCCCAACAAGGCGTAGATCACTGTAAATGGCAACTGCTGTGGGATCGCGAACACTGTCAAATTCACCAACAACGTGACAACCATAAACATGATGTCCTTTAACAACAGCGTTATGCACGGTCAACATTATACAAAGAGGTTCCACTGAACAACAAAGAAAGCTTTCGTCCCTCTACTTTTTTCCAGACAGACACACAGCAAAGGTTGCACTGTTTGCTTTCGCTCAAATTCTGATTGGCTATTTATTTCATATGAATGGGAATTTATTTACACAATCTGACATCTGTCACACTTTAGTGGTTTATTCTAAACATGCATTGTACCGTAATTTCCTATAAAATGTCAGAAGTTTTTGAGTGGTTGAAAAGCATATCCAGCGGTTTAAATTTGGAAAGGTTAGTAACGGAATTTGAGGTCAGGGGCTTTATGACTCGGCAGTTGTTGAAGGACATTAAAAGAAAGTACGAAAAAAGATATGGTCTATTTTAAAAAACTGTAGCACAAGCCTGAATTGGGCCTTAAAAAGGTATCAAATCTCGATTTTCTGCCCTTAAATAGGGTCAGGGCTTGAGAACCTTGGCGGCACACACCTATCCTAAATTGATGGGAGTACCCGCCAGGCAACAGTACCACATTTTTGTTCTTATCAACAACTAACTCTTTCGACAAAAACTTTTTTTCAGATGATGAAGACAACAGTGATCACAAACACGACCATCCAGTGCACTCTTCGTACATGTACATTGGTAAACAAAACATTGCTTAATTTGGACATTATGTTATCAATGATTGATATCCAACACAAACTGTGCCAGTAAATAAATTATGAATATGACTACACTGACTTTACAAAGATATTACTTCTATCTTGAAGCAAGCTTCTCTCACATATCAACATTAGAGACTACATGTTCTTCCTGTATACACATAAAGGTTGCTTTCGTGATCCATTATGCATGATACATGTTCCTTGTTTCATAGCCCATGGTGCACATTGGGGCACCCTTTGTAAATGGGAAAGCGAGCCAAAGCTTTCAAAATGGCGACTGAACATTTGTTTAAAGATTTTAACAAAGCACAAAAAAGCTGTACAAGAGAGCTTTCAGCTCAACAGTGTTCAAAAATTCGCAACTGCACGCGACCTGAAACGTTTCATTGGTATTTAATTCGATGGCTGTTGTGCGACATGCATTGTGTATTGTTGTCGGGTTTTCTTTACTTTATCTGATTAGGGTTAATTATTTATCAGTGGCAATATATATTGTTGGACAATCAGAGATTATCATTTGTATGTTCTGCTCGTTCTAGTGACTAGTTAATTCAGTCTATATTCGTATCATTAATTTACAAAAGATGTCGCACGCAAAGTATACTCTTTGTCCTCGCAAGCAGCTGGACTATGCTCAACTGCATGTAGGGAAAGAGTTACAATTCCCTTCGTATAGGTTTTCCCCCAAGCACGATCAGGACCTGGTGGCTGGAACACCATTGTCAATGCATCAAGACGGAGATTTTGTTGAGCTACAGCAGCTTCTCCATCAAGCAAAGGAAGAGAACAAGGACCTGAGCAGGCCACTTTGCTGGGCAGTATGTGTAAACAACTCCACGCCCTGCGTCTTCGCAATGCAGAGCTGTTGGCACAATGACAATCACCGTGCGTCGGCGGCATTACCAAGAAGGAGAAAGAACCATCCGTGAAGCTTGGTGATCTTCGCGCAAACAAAGCTTTATCGTCCAGGTTTGACGCCTTCTTGCAGATGAAATGAGCAGTGAGGAAAGTGATGGGGACGAGGGGACGAGGACACTGCGCGCAATACTAAAGGTAGGCACCACGCCTTAAAATCGGGCAAGGCGAGCAAGTTGACTAGCCGAGTGGTTCGCCCGCAGTTTTGGCCCCACAGCCACCTTAGTTTGTCTTTTATCTCAAAAGACAAACAGTACGACGACTTGTTTCTCGTGGAGTTTGCAGCTGGGTATTCAGCAATCCTTCTGCTTCCTCAATTATCTTTGAAGGAGCTTTGAGCACACATTGATCATTTTTCGTCATTAATGTATTTAGCGACGCAATTTTCTTCGACTGCAAAGCACGATCTTCGTGCCGCCGTTTTATTTGAAATCGAATGTGGTAGAGCGGAGTGGGGGAATCTTTTACCCATCTGGAATCTCGGATTTTGCAAGCACCAACAAACTCAAACTCCTCTCAGGGCGGTCGCGGGGGACAGTTCGTCCCTGGCGGTCTTCTTTTACCGAGACTTTTAGCATTACGGCACTCTCTGCGGCGAAAGGAAATGGATGCAGCATATCTGCACACGTTGTTGGGTTGAAACTCGTAAAGTAACTCTCCACACTGAATTTTCTACAGAATGTCCGTTGGCAGTAGAGAAATCGTCCACCGACAGTGCTTCTGAGACGTCAAACTGACTACAAACTGCGTTTAATCAAGACTCTAGCCTTTCCTCGCACGACTCAAGTTGTTTCTCGTCTTCAGGACCAAAGATTTATTCATGACTCTCGCCTAAATGCGTTATCTCAAGAATAGACATTTCATGAAAGATAACATTTTTGTAGACTCCGGACTTCGGGGGTTGGACACACCCCTATTTTCTCATGACTTTGAAGCTTATTTTAGTGCATTGCCTTACTTTAGTAATACTTGCCAGGGGGTTTCTTGTTATAATCCTAATGTTAGTAGTAGTTTGCGTTTTGATATAAAGAAGAAAAAATTCACAAGAGCGTGTTTGGTTAAAGGGGGAGGAACAAGAAAACTCTTTTTCCCAGAAGAATATGCAGGTTGTACTTCTGATGTCACTTACGAACTTGAAAACTTTAAACAAGAGCCAGTGAAAATCCTTGTAGATTCCAATGGTGCAGTGCAAGAATTTACCGTCCAGAAATATTGTGAACTGTTTAAGACTCGTCAGTTCAACTTCTACCTACTCGTGAAACAATATCCTGGGGATGAGGATGAAGATAAAGATGACAAGGATTTGTTGAAGCCTGTTTTTGATGACCCATTACAACCACCTGCATGGATCACTGATGAAGAGGAGACTCCCATCCTGTCAGTGGAGGATAACATAAATCACCTTCAGCCCCTTTCAATGATGCCATACAACCTTCGCAGGCATTGCAGATTTCCCAAACTTCCGGTGGGACTCCAGATTTTGCAGGAACAAGGAACAGAAGTCTATCCCTGGTTGGTTACCTTCTACGTCTACCATGACAACAACTGATTGGGGCATAATTGGGT